>CANHGI010000004.1:8135462-8202962 GCA_947459285.1 Caenorhabditis angaria
CTATTTTGAAGCAAGTTATGGAGGAAAAATTGAATGCTGCAAATGTCGAAGTTGTTGTCATCAAACCAACAACAGATGAAAAAGGTCGTCAAATCGGACAATTCGAGCGAGTTTCAGATGCGGAATTAGATCAAGTAATTGCAGCACTTTAAGTCGAAATGCATGATAATCTTTTTATTTTCCGGTTTGTTTCCATTATTTATTGAATTTCTCATAAATTATCTTCAAAATAAACGTTTTAAGAGTCTTTGAAATTCGTTTCCAAATTTTTCCGTTTGCACAGGAAGTTGTGTAAAACAGTTCAGGAAATTAACTTTCTTCTTACTCAGTTAATTATGATTTTTATTTCACAGAATTTCGAAAAAAAAAAGAAATAAATATTAGTATTATACGTGTAGTGGGAGCGGGGCGGGGCGGGGCGGGGCAATTTATCTGACAGCGGGGATCAATAAAACTATTTACACGAAATTATGAATAAATTAAAAAAGAGAGAAGATTAGTCGAATTCGTCGCGAAGAGCGATTCGAGCAACCTTATATTCTTCGCCGGTTCCATCGCGAAGAATCGAGTTGGAGATTGGCAAGCAAACTTCGAAATTTGCCGATTCATCGTTATGCGTTGCTTTGAATTGACCGATTGCAGAATTGTGATGAGTTGGGTGGATCGAACATTTCAAATCTGCAAAAAAAGAAACTCATTTGTTTTTTTTTAACAAACAGGACTTCAGAGCAAAAAAAACTAGAACTTACTGGAATTTTCCCAGAGCTTGAATCCATAGTGAATCGAATCGAGAACATCTTCTTCGGCATTCTTGCTAGCAAGAATATAATGTCTCGATCGAATTTTGTGGACGAATTCCCTCATCTCCAGCTTTCCAAGTGTTGTCTCCAATTGCTCATTTCTTGGAATATTGACAAAATCGAAATAATACGGTCTGGCAACTTTTGGACCTTTGTAAACAACCGCTTCCTCTTTCACCATTCCTAATGGTTCAGATTCAACCAGGCTGATTGGTTGCGGTGTTTGTTGTTGTTGTTGCTCATCGACTTGTTCCGATTCATTTGCACATGCGTCCAAAATTCCATCAATCAATGGATCCGCTTTCTCATATTCCGGTTCGCCTTTGTTGCCATTCGAGAGAATTGTTGATCGTTCTTGCATCAATTCGTGTTTCGATGTTTCACGATTGCCATTTTCAACCACAGGATTTTCAACAACTGATTGAGTTCCATTTGATTGAGGCGGGACAAAGTTCAACTCTGATAATCAATGAATTAGAATTGGAAATTTTCAGAACTAAGAAAGCCACAGTCATTTTGAATTTCTGACTCACCTGAAGCAATAATTCCCGACATAGCATGGACGAATGGAAGTGGAGAATCCTAAAAAAAACCGATTCCACCTCAAACTTCAATTTATTTATTTTTCTTAAACTCACCAATGCAATACCTCCAAGCTTATTGGCCAAATCAGTAATATCTCCAGGTTTTGAAAAAACTGAATCTTCTTGTGATGGTGCAACCGCTGGAGCTGATAATTCAGCAAAATCGATGAGAGCCGCTGAATTATTGGTGGTGTCTTGAGCATTACTCGATTCCGACAAAGTGAAAGTGGAGTCATTGTCGAATGCGACAAATCCAGCTTGAACTTGAGCTGTCTCCAAATTCGTAGCGCCTTCAGCTTCTCCAAACTCAATGAGTGATTGATTTTTAGTCTCAGATGTGGCGAATTCAGTTTCCGGAGTTGAAACATTATCAATTCCTTGGATAACTTCTTGCTCTTTTTGCTCTTGAATTGGCTCTTCTTCGAAGTGTGGAACTTGTTCTTCTTGAACTTCTTCTTCAACTTGAGGTTCTTGTGGTTGTTCCTGAATTTGAGATTGTTCCTGAACATGTTGTTGTTGTTCAACATGTTCCTCTTCATGTGCAATAGCTGTTGGTTCAGGAGTCGGTGGAATCACAACAATATCACATCCATTCTGAACTTCATCAATTATAATCACAGAATCATCGGCTGAAGCGGTGATCACAACCGGTGGAGCAATAACTGGTGGAGCAACAACAGTTGGAGCATCTGATTTCACCGGAGCAACCGCTTTCAGTGGAGCTGCAGCTGGTTTTGATGAAGCAGCCGGTTTCTTGCTGTAAAATTGGGAATTTTCTAATTAAATAGAATAAAAATTCTGACAAAACTTACATAGCTGCATTATTCAAAGGTTTAGCTGTGACTTTAGCTGCTGGGCGAGAAGGTGCTGGACGTGTTTTTGGTTCGACTTTGGAAACCGCTGGTCGAGCAGGTCTTGGGGCAACTGCAGTTCTTTGTGGTGCAACTGGAGCTCTTGCGGTTGTAGCTGGAACTCTGGCTGGTTGAACTGGTCTTGTTGCAGGTTTTGCAGAAGCTGGTCTAGTTGAAGCAGCTGCGCGAGATGTTGTTGAAGAAGCAGCGGAAGAAACAGCTGGCCGTGATGTTGTTGGTCGCGAAATTGGTTTCGAAGCCGGGCGAGATGGAGCTGCTGCAGTCGGTGCTGCTAACGGTTTATCGCCAGTTTTCACAAGTGGTCCGTTGAGGAATGGGAGGAATTTTGAAGCGCGATCCAGTGATTTTTGAATACGTTCAAAGGAGCAAGTTCCCGGAAAGAAGAGAGCGAAGAATTGGTTTCGCATTACCTGCAGGTTTCCAAACCAAGATCGAAACGGTTCCGTGTTCCGCGAAGACTTTGCTCATTTCTTCTGCAGTTCCAGAAGCTCGGCCAAGTTTTTCAGCATCTTTCTCATCGCCAGCAAGGACGTACATAGAGAGCTCACCTTTGATGAGTGACTGTAAAAATTCAAATTTAAATTTAAGTTTATATATCACAAAAACTTAAGTACCTTATATATCACATATGGCTCATACTTTGCATTAAACAATGGCGCCGAACGGAGATCTCGGCAATTTCCAGTCGCCAACTTTTTCAACTGCGCTGTCGATCCTCCTTTGATATTTGCAATCGCCGGAACATTGTCCAATTCAGCAGCACTTGTCAAATTTGTTGCAGTTGGAGCACTGATGAATAGTCCATTCGAGTTTTTGAACTTTTTCAAGAACGCCAAGCTGTGTGCATCGGCTCCACCATCCAAGAATTGTTCGCCATCAATATCGAAGACGTTGGCCAGGAAATCTTCGCCAACCACCGAATAAACACTGCCTGGTGTGTGACCGATGAAGACTTGTGGAGTACCGGCTTCGGTTTCAGATGACATCTTAAAAATGGGACGAGTGAAATTTCGAAAAATGAGTGCGGAAAAAATGAACGACAAAATTCAAAAACACAAAAACGCGCGCCACGAAACCGTACACGTTTTAAAGGCGCACAACAAATTTTATGAAAAAATTGCGTGTTCAAATTTTTTATTCAAATTTTTTATTCGCAAAAAAATGAAAGCTAGATAAAAACACTTAACCAATGATCATCAAAACTATATTTAGCGAAAGAAGAAACACCGCAAAAATGTATGTCCGCCCGAAAACAACAACGCGCTCATGTTTTACGCGCCTCCACTCTCTCGCCTATTATTTTGCCAGAAGAGAAGAAACGAACGACAAAAAGAAAACAGAAGGAAAACGACAGATTTTTTTGCTCACAAAAATCATATTGACTTTATGTGTGAGTGTGTGTGTGGTTTGAGCGATGAAATCCGATATTTCATCATCATAATTGTAAAAAAATTACAATCGATTTTAATAAATCCCCAAAAAAAGTGGAAAAATGAAAGTGTTCCTAAGCAACCGCAAAATTGTACTACTAATAATAATAGGTCTTAGAGGGGCTACCAAATAATTCTTTCGGTCAATAAATGATAAAAAGAGAGAAAAGTGCGGCTAATAATCCCGGCAAAAAATTGCGAAATACTTGGATTTCACAGCGAGAATAAACCATCTAAAACGAAATTCTTTGGGGAACCAAAATGAGAAAACATGAATTTTAATCCATGCATGTGAATATTTGTGCTTGCATGTTATGTCCTTGGTTTTGTTATGTTATGTTATATAAACCAAATTTATTATGTATGTGGTCAGAAAAATTATACTATACTGTGTACATAATCGACCTTGATATATACAGAAAAAATCTAATGTAAAATAAAATAAAGTAAAGTGAAAAAGAAGGACCCGAAAAAATAAAGGTTTCACTAGATATTTAAATTAAATTGCACATTCTTGAAGCTCCAAATTTTCTTTTCCAATGCAATTCGATGTTTTTGTTGTGCCAATGTAGCGTTGAATGGATTCTTTGGTATATTTTGCCACGTATCTGACAAATGGTCGGAGATCGCCTAAATTTGCCACGTGGAGGCTGGAATAGTATTCGGCGCGAGTTTCGACGGGCAGAATGACCTGAGAAAATTCGAAATTTGATTGGAAGTTTTGAGAGCTAATTTTTCCAAATTTTCATTTTAGATAATAAATTTTGAAAATTCATAAAAAGGTTTTTTTTTGGGAAAAAATATCGAAATTAATTTACACAGAAATTTTAAGGAAATCTTGGAAAAATTTTTTTATCTTCAAAATTTATTTTTTTTTTAATTTTAAAATTTGCTTGGAAGTTTTGAGAGCTAATTTTTCCAAATTTTAATTTTAGATAAAACATTTTGAAAATTCATAAAAAGGTTTTTTTTTTGAAAAAATCGAAATGAATTCAGATATGCAGAAATTTAAAGGAAATCTTGGAATTTTTTTTTATTTTCAAAATTTCAATTTTTCAATCCATAATTTTTTTTTGAAAATTTCTACTAAAATTTCGGCCGGAACAATAGAGTTTTGTTCTGAAAATTCAAAAAAAAAATTGACGAAAAATAATTTTCCCGAGAAAAAAACAACAAACCGGTGGAAATCCACTTCTCATCATAATCAAATTCAACAAAAGTCTCGCAGTTCTCCCATTTCCATCTGTAAATGGATGAACCAAAACAAGTTTATAATGAGCAATGGCCGCTTTTTCAATCGGATCCATATTCAGCGTATTTTCATCATTCAACCATTCAACAAGTTCATCCATTTGTTCAGCCACATATTCTGGTGAAATTGGTGTAAATTTGCCAACATAAACTTGAGTATTTCGAAATCTTCCAGCTTCAATTGGATCTGCATTTCCCAAAACTCTTCGATGCATTTCTAAAATATCATCAATTGATATCCTATCATGATCCATTGATAATAAAGTGCTATTCAAAAATCGAAGAGCTGCATCCATTCCAATCACTTCATTATGCTCTCGAATACTTTTTCCCGGAACAACCATTCCAGATTCAAGAATTGATCGTGTTTGACCCAAAGATAATGTATTTCCTTCGATTGCGACAGTATGATAAACATAGAGAAAATATGTTTCTCGCATCATTCTTCGAAGAGCTGTTGAATGTTGAAGACTTGCGAATTCATCTCGAAGATCGTGCACTTCGTTTAGCATTTTTCGATCGATTGCACTAACGATGGGACTTGTTTTGGCGCGAAGTCTGAAAAATATTTAGATTTGGTGGAATGTTTATTTTCACTACGAATTCCCGATTTTCAAATATAGCTCAATTTTATGAATTTTTTTGAACTTGATATCAAAATTTTAATTTTTTCCAAAATTTTCTACTTCATTATGAGCTTAAAATTGGTTGTTTTTATTGTGAATCTTCTCAAGAATTTTGAAAAAATACTAAAATTTTCGGAATTTCATATCAAGGCTCAGAAATGACTGAAATTTTACTGAAAAATATGAAAATATTGATCCTGGGACTTGGGGGCATTTTTTTCATGAGTGAAAACTTTAAATTCCCAGAGAAATATTCAATTTTTTTCTAGCCCACAACCACTTTTTCCCCCAAAATCTCACCCAATAGCCTCAACATGATTCGGATCATAAACCAATGCTCGAACATAACATTGATCCGCCTCAATCAACATATTTTTCCCCTCTTGAACTTGTCCCATCTCAATCAATATATCCGGAACATTTGGTGCCATCGCATAAGCATGTTCAATTATAATCAATGCCTTCTCCAGATTCCCAGCTTTTCTCGACCTTCTAGCAGCTTTTGCTGCAGCCAATGCTTCTTGCACTTTTGCCGGATCGGTTTGTTCAACTTCAGGTAAATGAACAACTGGAATTGCCATTTTCGATCCAATATCTTTCCATTTTTCATCGTAAATTGGATCGACCAAAAATTGCGGTGCTGATTTTTTCAAATCCGATTTCGCCGATATTAAACCTCCCAAATTCTTGAATTTCTGCACTGGTTTTTCTTTGATCGCATTTTGCAAAAATGAAATTGCCAGTGGAAGAAGAAACTGGCAAATCAGACAAATAGCAAGGCATAAACAAATCACCGATTTTAGACTATATCCTTGTCGAATTATCACTGTTGGATTTTTTGAATTTATCCTATCTTCAAAAGCATCAGATGTTGATTGTGTTCTCCGCCTTTTCACCAACATCACATCTATTCATCGTGAATAAGTTTTAGTTTTTTTTGAAAAAATATATAATTTTTTTGGATATAAGAACCACAAATAAAAAACAATTGTTGATGCACAAAAAAAATAAAAATTCATTATTTACAACAAAAAAAAATACTAGTATAAGCACAAATATCATTCACTCGGATTTTTGAAAATGCGAAAAAATTACTCGTAAACAAATAAATTATATACCAAATTGTTGACGATGTCGGGATTCGTAATATTTAATGAGAGCCTGAAAAAAAGGGCTTTTTTCTGAGGAATAGACGAGAAAACTTCAAAAAAATCTGAATTTCAGTTTTCAGAGGTCGAAAATTGACAATTTCCAGAGTTTTTAGAGGTCAAACACTGAAAAATGCACAGTTTTCATACTGTAAAAAGTTAGCGTGCAATTTTTTATTTTGAAAACCACGATTTTGGCCGAGGTGTGCTAAAAACGGGAAAAACACGTACCGCTTTATCATATTCTCTAATCACATCAAGAGCAACCCATTGAGCAAGATTGCTCTCCATAAACTGCGCCAATCCATATCGAATCCCATCTTGCACGCCAGTTTGTAGAATTTGTGATATTCGATATCCTTTTTCAATTCCACTTACTTTATCATCGATATTTTCACCGTTTTGCTCTTGAACCACCTCATCCACGTCATCATCTACAACTACAATTGGTGAATCAAGCATATCTTCCAGATTTTCAAATGGTGTTTCTTCATGCGGTTCTCCACCAATTTCTGGCAGATTTTCTTCAATCACAACTGGAGTTCTTTGTTTTTTCGGGCGAATTGTAACATTATCAAGGGGTGTTTGTGATCGAGAACTACTCTGAAATTGTTTTTTTGTTGTTGTATCTAAATAAAGAGTTTTCTATTTATTACCGTAGATCGAATTTGATTATTTTCATTAATTGGTTTAGTTTTCGATCTTCCAGGTAATGGTGGAGGTGTTCTCATTTTCTTGTGCGTTTTCTTTGGCAATGCTACAGGAACTTCGTTATTTTCAGATAATGTATTTGATTTTCCCGGTGGATCTTCATTTATTTCATCTTCGACAATTGTTCTCGATGGTGTTGCCGACTTTTGTTTTGATGACATCCTTCTTCGAGTTGAACTTTTTCGTTTCTCCTTCTGCAATGAGAAATAAAGAAGAGGAAGATTGTGAAATATTTTTGAGAAATGAGTATTTAATAAGGTGGTTTAGCGTGGCGTGTTTCATTTTTTAAAAACATATTTCTCATTTCTAAATTGCGACGCATCGCTGGCCAGAAAATGTTGTAAATCGTCAAACCACGCCCAGTTTAGTGTAAATCAATTTTCAAAATTGGCTACGTGAGTTTTCCAAATTTTTGGTAAGATGAAAATATCCCGTTTTGCAAAATCTCACCTCAATTTCTCTCGATTCCACCATAGATGCGTGTTCTCTCCAATAGGCGTCTAATAAATCAGGTGAATCCTAAATTCATCATTTTTCATAGGAGCTCAATTCAAACACTCACCAAATCCGCCTCGTGAACCCATGTATTGTCTGTGGAATCGAAATCTTTCCATTTCACATAAAATTCAAGACCTTTCCTTCGATCCACACGATGCGCAATAATTTGTTCAACTTCAAATGTATCTTCATCATCTTCGTCTATCACGGTCGTTTGCATGTTTCTGAAATGTGCTGGATTTTATTGATTTTCAGGAGACGAAAAAATCGATGAGCCGAGAAAAAAACAAAAATATTTTTTCGTGGAGGGAGTACTGTAGAAAGAGAAATGTGTGGCGTTGCGTCGCCGTGTTTGCAGAGTGAATTTTTACTTTTGTTTTTTGACGTTTTCTTTCTTTTTTCTTTCGGGTTTCAATTTAAGAAGCGTTGCAATGAAATCATAATTGTTTTACAATGATAAAATTTAAATCTTTTTCATTTCTTCCTTCAAAGTTTATTCAAAAAAAAAATTTGAGTGACAATATAAAAAATCATGGAAGCTTAAAGCTTAAAAATAAATCGCTACATCTCTAACACCCTACCAGTCATATTTATGTTTTTCGTACTCTTTCTCCTGTCTCCCCCGACACTCTTCCATTTTCCCGTTTTTTTTCTGTTTCTTTTCGCTCTCCATGCCTTCATCACATGACACACGCTTACCACTTTTTCTCTTACTCTCGCTCGCTTCAGCGGTCGGTCATATGGCATTATAGATTTTCTCTTCTTTCACTTTTAACCTGTACCATTTCTTCATCACGCTTTTTTTCATCATTTTCTCTTTTATATAACATTTTTTTGGTGGTCAATCAAACCCAGACAATTATTTTCCAATAGTTTTTATTTTATAGAAACATATGCTGGCAACAGTTCAAAATTATACACAAGCCCTGATGAATCCACATTCGGGATCCGGCTCGACATTGGCTGGAATTGTTCCAAGTTTCAAAGAAAGAAGACCATTACGTAAGTTTTCATCATTTTTCCGATAACAACAAAAATCGATATTTTTTGTTTGTTTACCAAAAATATTGTTGTTATTTCAACGAAAGAATATTATTTATTGTGAAATCTTTCAAGAACCTTCATTCTGATTTATGATCTTTCTATATCTAACAGACAGTTCAGTTCAACTTTTCAAAAATGAACTTTGAAGACAAAAAAGTGCGTCTAGTTTACAACCTTCTCAATTATATAAAAAAAGTGTCTACAAAGGTCAGAGACGCAGAGTTAGATGACATGTGAACATCAGCTGATTCGATTTTTCTTGCTTTGTGTGCACGTTTTTTTTTTGGTGAAACGTTAGGGAAAAAGAGTTTGGAATAAAAACGGATGGATTACAAAGGACAAGATTTATGATTTGAATTTATTTTTCGAAAAGTTTGATATCAATTAGGTAACATTGTGAAATAGAATAAAATCATATTATTGAAAAAAGTGATTTTTTTGGGAGAAAATCAAAAATACCTCAATTAATATTCAAAAAATACCTCAATTTAACTAGGTAGAACATTTTGTGCAAATAATTTTAAAATTTACACAATTTTTTTCAAATATATACCTTCCTAAAATAATTCTGAAATTTTCCACTATTCAAAGTCTCCCAAAAACCCCAAATTTCTTCCAGATGAACGCAAGAAGGATGTCGAAGAAATCCGTCGTCAACAACCCAACAAAATCCCCGTAATCATCGAGCGATTCGACGGCGAAAGAAGTTTACCATTAATGGATCGTTGCAAATTCTTGGTTCCCGATCATATCACAGTCGCCGAATTGATGTCAATCGTCAGAAGACGACTTCAACTTCATCCACAACAGGCCTTCTTTCTTCTCGTCAACGAACGTTCAATGATTTCGAATTCGACTAATATGAGCGAATTGTATCGAAATGAGAAAGACGAGGATGGTTTCGTCTACATTGTTTATACTTCTCAACCAGCCTTCGGTTCTGCATAAACATCTAACGCATTTTTCCCTTACTTCTTCTTTCAATCAATCAAATTTTGAAAAAATTCGAAAAAAATATGTACATATGATGCTTCTCTACTCATTTTTTTTGTAAAATGTTGTATATTTTTCCCTATACTTTTTGTTTTTGTCAACCACCACCTCTTCTGGCACCATCTTTATCAGGTTTTATAATGAAATGAAATAAATAAACGAGATCTGAACAAAATGGGAACTTTTTTTTAGTGAAATTTTGGGCTTAGGCGTCTTCTTCTGGCCGCGCGAATGGATTTTCGATTTGTTCCATTCCATCAAGCGGGCTTACGACGGTTACAGCGGTTCCTCGAGCAACGATGAGACCGAGAGATCTGGAAAATATTGGTTTTTGGGGATTAGGCTCTCTTTTCAGCGGTTTTGCGTCTAATTTTAAGTTTTTGTTGAGACTTCAAGTTCTAGATTACCCCTGTAAATCTAACTCACCGTGTCTCATCACCAACAACACTTGGATTCTCCGGATCTCTCAAATATTCCACACAATTGTCCAACACCAAATTCAACAACTGATCGTATCCCTTCAACACGCCAGACGCTACAAAAATCATAAGATTTTTTCATTACAAAAACAAACAATTTAGAAAAATCTACCTTCTCTGCCTCCTTGAAATTTGACTCGAATCTTTTTGTCGATGAATCGCGAAAGATCGACAACCGATTCCTTCTTTTTCCGTCCATCATTTCCTTCTTTTTGGTTAGACATCTTGCTGAAAAATCGATTGCAAATTGGGTTTGAAAGAGCGACAAAAAAGGGAAGACAAAAATTATTTTCGAAACAAAAAATTGTCCGGGAGAAGTACACAAACCGCGTCGCTATGAGATATCTTGTGTGTTGTGTTGTGCGTCTTTCATTGTATTCAAAATTTTTGGATGAAAAGCAGACATGTCGTTTTTGCTGAATTCGGGCCCCTACAGCCCGCTCAATTTATCACGGGCCCGGCTGGCCCGGCCTTATGAAAATTTAAAAGCGGCCGGGTTGGCCTCGCCCAAACAAGATTTTTGAATGGACAATTTCTGAATTTTTTTTGATGTTTTCGATGTTGGATTGTATTTATATGAGTGAAAAATCAAATTAGAATGTGATATTTTGCTTATAAAAATAGAAATAAGTAACAAATCGAAAAATAAAATGCAAAAATTTCAAAATTCAAGTGAATTCTCTTCCACGCACATATTATTTTACTATTTTTACTCTTTACAATGTTTGAAATTCATTAAAAATTCCTTTTTGACCACGAAAAACTCATTTTTTCAATGAAAAAAAATTGGAGAAAAAATAAGCGGGCCCCAAAATCGGGCCAGCGAAAGCCGCACATGTTAAAATCGGGCTTCGGCTGAAAAAAGCCCGATTTTTTGTGTTTTCTTCGGGCTGAGCCCGGCCGGCCCGGCCTTCAACGACATGTCTGATGAAAAGTATTTTAGAAGGAGCTCTGTGAGCCTGAAAAGGGGCAAGATTTTGAAAAATCAAATAAATATTTATCGATTATGTATAGAAAAATTATTTAGCCGTCGGTAGATTTTTTCGTTGATTATCTGGCGTCGCAGATCTCGATGTATTTACAGATGCCAATGATTGACTCCTTGTTGATGGTCCAGATTGTCCGGAATTCGAACTCGATGGTCCGGCCGCTCCACTTTCCGGAGAACCTTTGGTTTTCGGTGGCTGAGCTGGTGTTTTTTGAGTTTGTCTAAACTTTTTCCATTGTTTTTGATATTCTTGATATCTTCGCAGCGCTTCTTCTGAATATGCTTTTCGTTTTTGTGCTGCAATTTCAGCAGCTGTCAATGGTCGAGGTTTTGGAGGTGGTGGAGGTGGAGGTGTAGGCTCTCGTGGTGGCTCAGGTTCTGGCTCGGGTTCAGGCTCCGGTTCAGGCTCAGGTTCAGGCTCAGGTTCAGGTGTTGGAGTTCTAGGAGGCTCTGAAAAAGTTAGAAATGAAGTTTTAAAGATTTCAAAAAATACCCAGATTCAGAATTTCTGAAATTCGAGATTTTTCCTACCAAAATTTCACACCAAACAAAATCTTACCCTCTTCTTCTTCCTCCTCTTCATCTGGAATGTCTGGAGTTTCTAGCGCCGGTGAACCTGGCTCACTTTCTGGTTCGGGCTCGGGCTCAGGCTCGGGCTCGGGTTCCGGAGTTGGCAACCGATAAACAGGTTGTGGTGAAGGTGGGGGTGTTGGTGTGGGATCACGAATCCACTCTTCTTCTAAAACACGTGCAAAAAACTATTGCTCACTCAAAAAAAATCAACTAACCTGGCTCATCGGCAAATTCTGCGTGGAATTCTTCGGAATCTGGCTCGAATGGTGGAGGCTACAAAAAATTGTTCCTCTATATTATCGAAAATCTCATCGATACCACGCGCTCCACCGAAATAAACACGCAACGCAGACCGCGTCGCGCCACAACACACACAAATAAGGGAACTATTCAAATTCCCTCCCTTTTTGTGTGTGTTGTGGCGCGGCGCGGTCTGCGTTGCGTGTTGATTTCGGTGGAACCGATGAGATTTTCGATAATATGTAGAAACAAATTATGATTTGACTCACCCTCAATGTCTCAATTTCACCCTCCTCCACTTTGATAGCCTGATCCACAAAATTGTCAAGATCCAAATTTTTGACAACAGTTGTTGGTAGATTGAATTGATCACCAAGATTTTTGACGAGCGCCTTCATTGTGATTTTCTTGCCGCCAAACCATATTGCAACATTTCCGACGTTTTCGATTTTTCGGCCGAAATAGTGGAGTTTTTTGAGCGCATCGGCGGCGATTTCAATGGCGATTGTGGTGAGAGCAAGACCGATTGCGATGTAGATTATTGTGATGAGCATGTAGGATTCACTGAAAAAAATGATAATGAAATATTATCCAAAAAAATCTTGGTCAATAATTTATTAGTACACATTTCCTATTTTAATTTATCATAATTCAGAGTGTGATTTTTTTTACTTCTATGATTTTTAATTCAAAATTGTCAGATTTCTTCTTTTTCAAGTTAAAAAATCACATTATCTGTAGAAATTTTAGAGGATTTTGTTCAGAAACTATTTCTGTAACTTCAAATGTCATAAATTTTTTTCTGAAATGTATCATAGGATAATTTTTCTGGAATTTCAGAGATTTTTCGAACAATTAGGTATTTTTCCAGACTTCATAATCTTCCAAGTTTCCAAATTTATTTAATTTTTCAATTTCGAGTTCCCTTTTTTCTCAAGCTCAAGTTTTTTTGCATAAAGTCCAAATTCCAAAAAAAAAACACAAAATCATCAAAAATTTCAAATTATGATTGACAACTATTCACATTTCAAAAAACCGTTGCACTTTTTTTTCTCTCTTTCAAACCAACCTTCTCGGCACAATATCTCCAAGTCCAATCGAAGTCAATGTAACAAAATTAAAATACACCGCATTGAAAAACGTCATTCCCGGTTCATAAGCCGACAACATAATTCCACCGGCAGCAATGTACAATAAAAATAAAATGAATAATGATAAAGCCTGAGTTTCGCTAAGTTCATCCTCCTCTTCTTCCTCTTCTCCTTCATTTTTTATAATTCCATTATCATCTTCTTCCTCTTCTTCCCCATCAATTTTACCATTTTCTAGAATTTCTTCTTCAATATCCTTGCATTTTCCGTTGGAAAATGTTGGACTTTTCGGATATTTTCGCATTAAATATTTCGAGTTACATAAAAACGCTTTCTTCAGTCTTCTGAAAAATTAATTTTTTTAAAAAGGAAAAACGAAGCTTGCCACATACTTCCAAGTTTTGTTGAAAAAATTGGTTGCCGTAACCATGAGTTCTGATATGAATTTACCCAAATCGGCAATAGCTAAAAGTGTAAATGGAATTCCGATAAGTCCATAGACAATCACAAATAATCTTCCGCCATTTGTGACTGGCGCCACGTTTCCGTAACCGATTGTTGTGATTACTGTGAACGCGAAGAGTAGAGAATCCATAAAACTCCAAACTTGTTCAGTTTGATCTTCGGCTTCATGAACTGAACACAATTTTTTTTGGAATTTTTGGAATCCAGAATGATTTTTCAAAAGTTTTTCGATTTTTACTCTCAAATTTTTTCGTAATTTCTTTCCCAAGCTCTAATTCAAAAAACTTTACTTACATGACTCAACTTCCTCACTATTTGTATATTTGAACCCATCAACATGAGTTAATTGATCGGTCGAAACATGATAACAACTATCAAGTTTGTCCAATAAATCCTGATTCGTCAAACATTCTCCACTTTTTGTTGCGAATTTCGAAATTATATCCTTGACACATTTTCGACTTCGCATTACATTTGTCACTGCTCTTTTTTCTCGAGCATTGTAGTTTCTGGAAAATGACTTGGAGAATCTTGGTTAAAGATTTTCGGCCCGAAAATTCTCCCAAAAAATCCACGTGGCATTCTGATTACACTTATATAAATTACACGGTCTTTCATAAATACGGAAAATTGCGATTTGAAAGAGACGCAGAGTGAGAAACAAAAAACAAGTTTTTCAAATTTTTTCTAGTTCAAAAACTTATCCCGCGCTTGGTTTCGAAACGATAGATCAAATTTTTTTTTGAATTTTCGGATTTTTTTGGATTTTTTCTCGTTTTCTCTGCGCGATTTACCCTGTAAAAGGCTGTGTGAATTTATAGAAGTTGAAAATTTCAAAAACTTCCGAAAAATTTTCTTTAATTTTTCAATTTTTAAACATGAGATCTGGAACTCTTTTTTTGAAATCTGTGAATTCTCTGAAATCCAAGCTGAAATTTTTCAACAACTCCCTGATTTTTCCCACTCACTTTGTCAATTTTTCGATCAGCTCACTTTCATTCTCATTATGCCTTCTCCTCTTTTTATGCCCAATTGTTTGCCCGTAAATAGTTTTATCGATAGTGGCTACAAAAATCTTATTTTTTTTAGCATTTTTTTAAAAATTTTTCACTAAACCTTGCACGGTTGGCGAAATATGAGTCGCATTTTCGGCTGGCACTAGAACTTGTCTAGTCTCCAATTTTCTCATAACCAATGCTCCAAAAATCGCATAGGCTCCAACACTGAATACCATCAAAAAATGAACGAAAAGTGGAGTGGCCTGCAAAAATTGTCACATGATTTTAATTTGAAGTTTGAAAATTCAAACCCTGGAAAGTGCTAGATCCGTTAATAATAGTGTTGGCTTGATTTTCATGTTCTATACAACCAAGGAAAGAAAAAATCTTTGGTTCTCAGTGAAAAAAATATGAGAGACCCGACCGAAATCAAAGGGGCGGCCATTTCAACTCAATGAATAATAAATGATTTCGCAAAAAATATATGAGATTTTTTTTGACTTATTGTTCATATTATTATTATTATTATGTAGATATTAGTAGAAGGAAAAAAAACAAAGAAGGTCAGAGAGCTTCTTTTTTTTCCCTGGGGAAATTTGTTGATTCAATTTGTGTGAGATGATGATGACAATGATCTTCGAGTTGGAGTAACTCGAAAAGGTCTTGCGCCCATAAAAAAAATTGTTTTTGGATTCTTTGTGGAAGAGCAAGAACACGAGATATTTCCGTTTGATGTTTGGAGAGGAGGTAAACAACAAGAAAACTTTGGATTTGGAGTGAGAAATGAATTTGGGTTTTGAATTTTGAGTTTAGGATTAGGAATTTAGGGTTTCAGAACTTTAGAGCTTTTTCTGGAAATTTCAATTTCTGCTCAGCTTTGGATGAAATTTAACAGCTGAAATATATTGCTAGAATATCTGAATTCCAGAAGCCTGAAAACAAAAATTAAAAACTTCATTAACTTTTCATAATTTAGAAGCCAAAATTTCGATGGGATTTACAATTAGGTCTAATTTTAAAATTTCATTTTCCAAACTAAATATCCTTATCCCTCTCTCATAAGATCATTTTCCCTTCAAAAACCAAAGATTCTTCTCCAAAGTGAATTCCAATCCAACACTTTTCCCCATCGTTCCTGCCTGATTCAATTACCGTGCTATTCAACTCAATCAAATGAACTATATGTTTTGTTGTGGCTTGACAAAAAATCACCTTTTTACTGGCTTTCTTCACCCAATCCAACTGCATTTCTCCTTCTTTCGGATTTTGATTTTGATTATTATTTTCGATGAGCGGTGGTTCGTTTCGAGATCGTCGGGATTTTTTCAGACCCTCTTCTTCATCGTTTCTGAAAAAAATCGAATTGAAAATTGAAAAAAAAACATAAATTGCAGATTTTATGGATCAAAATCAAAAATCCTTGTTTGTTCTTCTAAACAAACACGAAAAACCCTGAAATGAAATTTTTTTGTTTTCAATTTTTTCGTGACTGACAAAAGCTGTCTACCGTAACCTGGAACTCTTCACAAACTCATTAAAAACTCAAGAATGAAGAAGTAAATAAAAGTGCGGTAGAACCAGAAGAAAAAACTTGAATATAAAATGAAAAAAAATTTTGGTCGACTCAACAATAGGGCAAGGCAGAAACATAATTTTTAGTGCTCACCACCAGCAAAAAAAAAATTTTCCATTTCTCTTCCCTTCATTTTTTTGTCGAGGTACACACATTTCCGGGAATTTATTTATGAACATAATTTTTGAAAAAAAATTGAAAATTTGAATTTGGAAGACTTGTGAAAGTTGAAGCCAAAATAAAATGAAAACAATTGTGTGCACTTGGCTCAAATGAGCCGAAAACTTTGATTTGCTAATGCATTCTATTCTAGCTTTGGATGAAAATAAAACGAAAAACTTGGTGACCGGAAAAATGTAGTTTTTTTCTACTTAACATGGGACAAAAATGAATTTTTATTCTTAGACCAAAAAGGATCAACATAGACTTTTGAACCCTTGTTGGACCTAATTATTTTTTCCTGGAGAGCAAAGTGTCTAATTTTTCTACTAACTAAAATCGCAACACCCAAAACTTTGCTGGTAGATCAAAAATGTTTTGCGCTGAATTTTTTTGGGTAGTATTATCGAAAATCTCATCGGTACCACGCGCTCCACCGAAATAAACACGCAACGCAGACCGCGTCGCGCCACAACACACACAAAAAAGGGAACAATTCAAATTTCAAATTCCCTCCTTTTTTGTGTGTGTTGTGGCGCGACGCGGTCTGCGTTGCGTGTTTATTTCGGTGGAGCGCGTGGTACTGATGAGATTTTCGATAATAAATTACACGCGTCAAATCAAAAATCAAATTTCCAGAAAAAATTCCATTTTTCACAGACTGCGCAAAAAAAAAACAAACAGAAAATAAACGTAAAAATGCTCTATTTTTCAGAATGAATAATTGGAAAAACAATTGTTCTTATTTTTGTTTGCCTTCTTTTTTTATTTTCCACATTTTTGCATCCTCTTTATTCTCAAAAGTCTCACCTTTTTCGATTTTTGAACATTTTCACTTTCAGCACCATTTTTTTTAGAATTTATGTAATTAGTTAATTAAAGTTCAATAGAAATAAAATGTATCCTTCTCTCTTTTTTTTTGCTCAAATGCAGGTTTTATCCTCCAAAAAAAGACACAAATCAAAAGATGAGCAAAAAAGGGCGGCGCCTGGAGATTTTTGTCCGAAAAATATATACGAAGAAAAGAATATTTGAATAATGTGTTGTATTTTGAGACAAAAAAGTGGATATTTTTTGAGCACCGAATAAAAAATCGAGCACTTCCGCGTGGCACACAAAAGTGCGTCGCAGACTGTTTCCGGCACAATTTTTTGGTGGTGTGGACACTTTTTCGGGACAAACAAATGGAATTTGGAAAAAAATTTTGAAAAAACGGGTCTCTGAACAAAAAAGTGTAATTTTTCTAATAAGAATAATTTTGAAAAAAATTTGAATTCTAAAAATTTCAGGACGAAGTTCCTATTTGACACAGCCCTGAATTGTATGAGAAAGCAATCCTGATTCAAAAGTTCCAACTTATGATTTAGCTAGCTAAGTTCAGCCAACTTCTTTTTTTCTCAACCAAACATTTTTTGAACTTTCAAAGTGCAAATAACTTTTTTTTTTGGAAAAAATTTACAATTTATAAAAAAATCTGTCATTTTCTTCGATTTGAAGGCTTCAAACCAATCAAAAAACGCCAAAAAATGCCCAAAACAACTATAGCTTTATTCGATCCAAAAAAAAATGAAGAATTTTGTCGAGTGGAATAAATTTCCCTACCTTTTCATCTCATTTCTTCGAATCGTACTACGTCTCAAAACCATAGCGGTTTTTTGAAGCAAGAAAAAAATGGCTGTTTCAAAAAATGGGCAAAAAAGAGCATTATTTTAAGATGCCATAAAAATATGAAAAATCAGCCGGATTTCGCGACTCACCTTTTCGTTCGCAGCTTGACGATTCTCATTTTTCAACGGCCGGGAAAAATGAGGTAGAAAACAGAAAAAGAAGAAGAAGAGGAAGAAGAAGGACGGATAAAGATAGATTTGAATCGGATTCATTTTGAAAATATATATTGGAAAAATTAGAAACACATTCGAAACACACATGTTTTGAAACATTTATTTATCTACGAGGAGAAAAACAAAATATGGACTTTGAAGGAAAGATTTTAAAAGATTATTTTCAGAACTGAAATACACCTGGACATTCTCACATTTAGGTTAGCTTAACTTATTTCTGACTTGATAAAATTTGATTTAAAAAACTCGGGAAAAATACGGCACCTTTTTAGCGACGAGGCGACATTTTCATGAAAAATCCATCATTTTACCATACAAATGACTCTTGTTCTCTTTTCATCGAAATTTTCCGCACTGAAAATGTAGCAGGCGTGTCCGAGTGGATAAGAGGATGGGTTGTCATTGTTTTGACCCAAGTTCGATGCCCCTTTCCCGCACCTTTTTTTATTTTTTTCGCACATTCCAAAAACATTTTTCTCGACAAAATAAAATTTAGAAACTTCAAAAAAATTGGAATTTCTAGCCTTCTGATCATAAAAACAATGAAATGATAAATATTCTTTGATTTTCCGATTCCTAGTTTCGCTGCAACGTATTTCCCCCCAGATAGTTCATTTCATAGAAACAAGTTTTACAGTTTGTCAAACAGTTCAACACAATTTGACTGAAGAATAATCGCGCGCATGAGTGATAAATGATAAGAAAAATTCTTGATCTTCCGGCCTAGACCAAATCGTCATCATTGTATTGTTTTTGATGAACACACACAATCAGATCATAGATTATTTGGGGGGAAAGTGGGCAGGTATTACTATCCTATAAATGATGTCACTATCATAAGAAGCATATTTATTGTTGTTTATCTGATTGTCTTTGACTTGACAAGTCTATATAACAGACATTTTTCGATCATTTTTGGGGATGCCGTAAAAAAACATTCAGGTTTTTTGCACTTTTCTTCCTCTCTTGGATAAAAAACTAAATTTCATTGCCATGTTATGTTTAACTTACTGTGTACTTATATTATCTTTATTTTCCCGCCTTTCTTCTTCAATATATTTTCAATCATTCAGATCAAAAACATTGAAAAATGTTCAAAATAACTCCTCGTCGACACGAACTTCTGTCAGTATTTATGATGTCAATGGCGGCAAATTTCATGTTTTTGGGTTATGATGTTCAAACAATGATGGCTGAAAGTGTCATCCATTCAGTTAGCTCAAAACATCCGGAAAGAATCTCAGAATATGCTGGATATTATGGCCAGGCTATTCATTACATCTCATTCGCATTTTTCTCACTTTTCACTGCTTCTTTGCAATTTTACATGTCTTCGAAGTGGATGTTTGTGATTGCTTCTTCGATTTTTGTATTCTCCTATTTATCATATTTCTATATTAATTCTTATATTTTCTATTCGGCTCAATTGATCATGGGATTCGCCTACGCTGGTAAGTTCTTTTGAAAAAACCTGTTTGGTTATCATTTCAACATTTGAACTGTGCCCTCTAGAAGTGATGAAATATGAACTAGAATGATCGTATTTTTCACACCCTTCCGCAACGACGAAACATTTGAGAGACGGTTAGAGAAAAAACAATTGTCAATAGGGCGAACATGCGTTGATTAATAAAATAGTGACCTCAAACTCGCCTAATCACGTTTCAGGGAAAAAGTAGCAAGTTTTGCTTTTTTGAATTTTTAAAAACAATGTTGAAAAACTCACTTTTCCTCCAGTTTTCCTCCTTTTTGAAAATCATTCAACTCAAATTCGCTTCGATATTTCCATCATTTTGCTGACGTTTTTCCTGTAAAATAGAAATAAGTGAAATCTAAATAAGAACTCCAAACTGAAGAAAAAATCAAGAATGTACATTTTTTTATAAAATTACTTTTTGATCACCATAAAACTATCGAAAATCAACTAAACTTGTGTTACTTGTACTAGAAAAAGAGATAAATATGAATTTTACAACAAGTTTCACTCAAATTCATGGAAAAACAACAAAAAATACGTTTTTCGAAAAACAAAAACAATTCTCAGCATTTGCAGATGTAGCTAAATCATATTTTGAGGGTTTTCGTAGGTGAACCGTAGAAAGAACTTGAATCTCCAGCTAAATCGAAGCAACAATTTACCTCAGTGTTTCTGACCGATTTCTCAGCTAAAACACACATACGTTTTAGCTACGGTTTTTTGGCGCGCAAACATGTTTTTTTCGTTTTGTTTTGTTTTTCGACGATTTTCGTGGCCTAAAGCCTAGAAAAATGCTGACTACATATTATATCGTCTACGCGTCAGTGTTTTATCGATGGAGAACGAGTAAGTTCATCTAAAAGTTACGTTTTACGTTGAATTTTTGCAGAAAAACAGTCAGTTTGTTGCGTTTCTCGAAAAAGTGGAAAGTGATGGTGAAATCTTCAATAAATGAGGTAATTCCAACAAAATTTTCAATATTCCACAATGTTTCCCAATTTACAGATGTCAATAACAAGAAAAAAGCCGGATGTCATGAATTCCGACCAATTTGGCTCCTAATAGGTTTTTGGGAAGTTAAACCGCCAGATGGAGTCGCAAATATGCACAAACACCACATCGTCATGTTTTGCAAGCCTACCGCTCTATTGGGAAATTGTAAATGCTGCTTTTCTATCCCATATTCGGCCGGTCCAGGATCCAGAAGCTATCAAACAACTGCGAGAAAAATAAGTGTTTCTGGTGAATAACTGACTATAATTTCATTTCCATATGTTATTGTATGTTTCAATACGAATAAATGTTTTATATTTGCAAGTTTTCTAACTACGCCAAATACAGAAAGAAACCCGCATGAGCAGTATTTCGCAATAAACAGGAAAACAGTTTTCGTAGCTAAAACATGCGTGTGTGTTTCGTAGCTAAAACAGACTTCGGTGTGTGTTTGTAGCTAAACCGCACACTGTTCGTAAATAAAACGCAAGTGTCAAGGGCTGCGATCGGTTGAGCTATGAATTAGCTACATCTGCAAGTGCTGAGAAGAAAATAAAAGTAAAAATGGAAGTGCGCCCTATTGATAAAAAGTTGCATGTTGCGCACTCTTTCAAAAATTTGTGTGTTTCGTCTGCTTTGTTATCAAGGGGGGTTCTTGGAATCAATTTTTTTTTCAAAATCAAAATCAAACAACACAAGCAAATATTTCTGCGATTTTTTTCTCTTCTAATAGTATATTTTTCAGTTTTCAACAATGCCGAAGGAATGTATTTATCCGAACATTCAACCCGCCGAACAATTGACTCAAATAGCGCCCTTGAAACCGGAATCGGCCACACTTCTCTATTTTTCGGCGGAGTTCTCATGTGCATTCTTTTCTACTTCGTTCCCCACAATTTCGACGGGCATTTCCTGAACTTTGATGAGAATATAGTTCGCGTCATATTCTTGTCAATCATGGCAATTTCATCAGTAGCTGTATTGATCTTCTCATTTCTCCCAACAAAACAATACGATTCAATTGCCCTGAATACCGAAAGAATCTCACCATCCATCAAGAAACAATTCAGTGAGTCTTCGAATATTCGAGGGAACTTTAAAACAAAATTGTGTTTCAGAGCGATTCGGCCACGCTTTGGGTCATTTGAACACGTTGCTTTTGATCTTTACATATTGCTATATGGGTTTTATGGTTTCATTCATGTATGGAATTTATCCAACATCGTTGAGTTTTACTGAACAAACAGCTGGAGATGTTTATATTATTGCGATTTATCTGCTTTCTTCGGGATGTGCAGCTTTTACAAGTGAGTTAGGAAGTGGAATTCTGAAGTTAAGTCGAAATTCTGAAGTTCAGAAGAACACAGTTGAAATCGCAGTAAATTCAAAATAGTTTAGGGCTGATTCACAAACGAAAAAAATGTTTAAAATTTTTTTTAACATCGAAAAATCAATTCACGAAAAGTCAAAAAATGTCGAAAAAACATTGTAGGTCAAAATTAGTTTTTCGAGTTTTTCAGCCAAAAATGGTGACAAATCGATATTTTCAAGCTTCTGGAGCAATTTCTGATTAAAATTGACCTTGGAATTCACTTTTCAGAAGTTTTTGCTAATTTTTCGTAAAAAATTTTTTTTTTAATTTTGAGGAATTTCGAAAAAATTCATAAAATAAAGCAAAATAGGGTTCTCGAAGCTTATTTTCATCAGAAATTACTCCAGAAGCTTCAAAAATATTGATTTTTCATCATTTTTGGCTGAAAAACTCGAAAAACTAATTTTGACCTACAATGTTTTTCCGACATTTTTTTCGTTCGTGAATCAGCCCTTTTGAAAAATCTGAATTCAGTGTGTATTTTACTACCTCAAGACCTCTGAATTTTCTGGTAGATCAAAAATATTTTTCTCTAATGGGGCTATTCATGTATTTTCTCAGCATGTTGAGAAAACAGGAGAAATGCGGAGGAAATACATTTTCTCCGCTTTTTTCGTATTTTCTCAGCCTACCTGAATAGGTTTTCTCCGCTTTTCTCCCGTTTTCTCAGCGTTGAAAAATAACATGAATAGCCCCATAAATCTCTCACTTTTGCGTTGAATTTCGACCTCAAATCAGTAAAATTTTCGGAAAACATTGAAAAATTGATGAATTCTAGATAATTTTCGAAAAAAAAACGATTTTCGGGATTTCTGAGAAAAAACTGCAGAATTATCATTCAAAACCCCCTGAAAAATTCCAATTCCAATTCCCATCTTTTTTCCAGGCACAATCCTCATCCGCCCAATGATCAAACGACTTCACAAATACAAATTAATCGTTCCCATGACAATCCACGTCCTCGCAATGCTCTCCGTCTTCGTTTTGATCTACCTTTCTGTTCCCAATACCGCCACCCAAAAACCAACAGAAAATGTCCAAGTTCTGCTATCACCTTGTCGAAAACTATCAATAATCATCGGCTTCCTTTTGGGTCTCGCTGATTTCACAATCACAATGTCTCGAAGTGTCATCTGCCAGATTGCTGTTCCCGAATATCGTGCCGAATTATTCAGTTTGACTCGATGTTATCAATGTCTCGCATCCTGTTTCATTCTCTTCATCTCTCCATATCTCACAGTCTTTTCATGGATCATAATTCTATTCATCGGATTATTCCTCGGAACTTCGGCCATCTTCACAGTACTTTATCGAACTCCCACAATTTCAATCGCTTCTCCAATTGAACCACTCAAAGAAGTTGAAGATGTTGTATGTGTTGCCTAGACTTTAGTTTTCATAGTATCTCAATATAATTACGGGTATAATTGACGATGCTTCAATGAACAAAATAAAATAATTTAATCTTTATTAAATTGGTTTCAAAACAAAACAAAAAAACAACCCGACTAGATGAAAAATTCCTTTTTAAAAAATCAAATTCTCGTCACTTCTTCGCCATGATGATAAATAATTGGTGGAGGTGGAGGCGGGGTGAAATCAGCTAATATCGTGTTGGCAAAATGGCAAACTTGTGGTGAGGGATCGTGATCAGCGACATACGAAATATGCTTGCCGACACGTGGATTTTCAAAAAGTTGAATAGCTTTGAGAGCTCCGAGGCGAGCTTCAGCTGAATCAGCTTCCAGAAGACAAAGATATGACGATAAAAGATCGGATTGAAGATGACCGCGGGCATTTGATAAGTAACGTTCTGCAAAAATTTATTTTTTCTTTTAAAAAAAGTTTCTGAAATTACAGTAACCCGCAAGATCAAATCTCAAATTCCAAACAAGTTTTTTTTTGAATAGAAAAAATTCGATCATTAAAACTACAGTAGTCCACACAATCAAAAATCAAAGACCAATTTTCTTTTGTTTATGGTCATAGTAGTAATAATGAAAAATGTGAAAGAAGAAAAACAACCAACCTATAATTTGAGCAATTCGTGGATCACCTCGAGCCAAAAGTAAACCGAGATGTTTGAGCGATTCGAGAGGTGGGACAATTGGAACAATTGCGAGACGATCAACGACTTGTGCAACTTTTGACACTTGTTCAGTGTCCAAAAGGGTAATCATCCAGGCTGAAATAAATTTGCGGGGTAAATTTTAGATAATTTTCAAGAATTTTTCCCAGCTTTGTAATTTGCCAGTCATTAGGAACACATTTTTTCTACTACACCATTTTCTGCTTCTTAAAAAATTCCAGGCCTTTTTAAGCCGAAAATCATGAAAAAAAGTGGAATTCAAGCCCGAAATATTGAAAAATGGTGGAATTGAAAAAACAGATTTGATAATAAATTATATTAAAATTATGAAACGTATTTTTTTTTGTTTTTGAAATTTTAGAAATTTGAGTCTAAATGGGCCTATGCAGAATAATATTTTTTTATTTAAAAAAAAAATATTTTTCCTATGCAGAAAAATGTCGAAAAAACAAAATAAACAGTTTATTATTTTTGAGTAGAGACAATGTGAAATTGAGAGAGCGCAGACAGTTTTTTGTATTTTTTGTGCGAAAAATCAATTTGTCTGTCTGCACTCTCTCAATTTTACGTTGTCTCTACTCAAAAATAATAAACTGTATATTTTGTTTTTCGCATTTTTCTGCATAGGAAAATTATGTTTTTTATTACAAAATATTATTTTGCATAGGGCCATTATGAAAGTTTTTGGGATTTTTTTCAAAATTATACAGGAAATCTATAAAATTGTATTGAAATTTCTAACTGAAAAATCTACAAACATGAAGAAATTTTTGAAATTATGTGAAAATTTTAAATTTAACCCTCTCTCCAAAAACTCACCATCATGTCCCAAATTCTCAATATACGGTTCAAAATGTCGTCCTTTGAAAACGCCAACAAAATGGAAAACCGTTGTAAATGTATCATCGGAATCATTGAGCAATCGAATAATTGATTCGGCGACTCGACTAACCAAATGCGGATACATTTTTTCGGTAATATGAGCAATTTGTAGTCGAATTTGTGTTTTGAGCTTATCTTTTGGCACAATTAATGAGCAATTAAGTGGATAACACGTTGACAACCAAATCTCTTGAATCTCTTGACATGCCTCAATATCAGTCAAAACATTCGAAATATTCGGCGTGGCTGATGATGACGTGGCAATTCGCAGTAAATCATCCAAAGTTACCATTTCAACTTCCAACTTTTTCAACATTTCCGAAACTGTGAAAACCAACGGTGAATCGAGTGGCGATTTTTCGAGGGTATCCAAGAATTTTTGCACTCGTTTCAAATGATATTGAAGACATCGATCGATTTCGGATGTTGTTTCAGTGGTTTCTTTCGTTTTTCTTTCGGGTGTTTGCCAAAATTGATCATTTTCTAGGTACATTTTCTCAATTTCGATTGGATCCATCATTGCCCCGAGCGATTTTCGGCGATCTTTGAGGTTTTTGTAGCGAGCAGATGGAGTTTCGCCGTATGGGGAGTAGTTTTGTCGAATCGAATCGATGCCACTATCATTTTCAGAGCTGTAAAAATGGAATGAAAATTGAAAGCTGAAGAAATCCAGTAAAAAGTTATCTCCTGAATTCAGAATTTTAAAAATGAGCGAGAAAATTTCATTAAAATCGTGATAAAATCAAAAAAGATTGGAAATCCGGGAAATTCCCAGGAATTTTATTATGACCTCAAAATTTTAATGGGGTGATTCAGGTCGAAAAAAAACTTTAAAAAAAAACGTTTTCAACAAAAATTTTCGCTTCAGAAAATTTCAAAAAACTATATTTTTTTCCTATTTTTTTAAACATTGTTTCATTGAAACATTTTCGCTGCGAGATATTTTTCATTTTTGTGTGGAAAAAATAGGGTTTTTTAACACTTTCTGAATCGAAAATTTTTGTTAAAAAAAACTTTTTTCTTAGTTTTTTTTCGACCTGAATCATCCCATAATCAAACATACTTCAAAAAATCCCCGAACAAGGCTCGGCCAAAATCGTGGTTTCCACAATAAAAAATTGTACGCTGACTTTTTACAGTTCAAAAATTGTGAATTTTTCAGTTTTTGTCCTCTAAAAATTGTTATTTTTCAATTTTTGACCTCTAAAAACTGAAATTAAGATTTTTCAAAAAAATTGTACTCTGGCCAGCCACGGCTTGGCCGAGGTGTTTCCCCGAATAAAAACTACTCACTGTCCATCATTTGCAATCAAAACATTATCATCCAATTCATCCGATGCACAAGTTCTAATCGATCTCGGCGATCCTCCCGACAATATTCTCTTCTTCTGTTTCGTCTTCATAAAACCATTCCACTGCACCAACAAATCAACAAGATTTCCAAGTTCATCATATTCTTTCAACAATTTTCGACTTTTACCCAACACATTATCAATCATATTTTCCTCAATTTTCTGATCAACAACAAAACTGCTCGAATTCTCTCGGCTTCCTCCATCAATTCCACCCAATTGCGCCAAACTCTGACTTCTTTTTCCTGCCAATAATCCCTGTTTCATGCTAAAATTGTTGTTATTATTGTTATTGGATGTTCGAGCTGGAAGTGTTCCTGTTGACATCGCTTCGACTGATGGAATTGTTTTGGCAACATCGAAATATATCGAATCGAGCATATTTGTCGAATTTCTCCATTGTTCTTTCATCGCAACACGAGCTGCCGAGCCACGTTTCTTTTCTCGAAGTGCGACACGTGGTTTTGTTCGATCCATTGTTGAATCAGATATCACTTTTGGTTTTGTCGATGTTTTTGAAGCCAATAATGGTCTGAAAAATAATATTTTTATTGATGAATTTCAATTAAACAACTCACAGCCACGTGACAACCATTTGCAATTTGATTGTTCCCATCGAATTCAAATTCATTGTTACCAATTGTGGTTGTGACGAAAATAATTGGCATGGGTCGAATGATCTCGAATTTAGCGATTTTGATTTGAAAAATCTGCATTCGGAAACTTTGACATCGATGGAACAATCGGGCGAGCATGTCAGGACGACTTGATCTTTTTCCCATTTTTGACTTCGATCATCTTGCGTTTTTCCGCGTGTTTTCCATTTTTGTGTGCCGTGTTTGATTTGGACTTCGAACACGTCGCCGGGTGTGATTCGAGCGAAACCGACAATGGCTGGAAAAACATGTTTTTATTTGCGTTTTTGACTTTTCGGCAGTTTTTCGGAAAAAAAAATAAGTTGCGCGTAAGGTTCGGTGTTTGTCTGCAAAACCCGCAAACACTCGCTGCATACCGTATTTCTGGGGAGAAAAAAATTAATTTAATTTTTGGGATTTTTCGGGTTTTCGTGCAAAATATCGCATAGTTTTGAATCCTAAAGGAATTGCTGACACTGTGAAATTTCAGAGAGAACTCTAGGTTTTCAAATTTTGCTGTTTCTCTCTCTAAACACCCAAAAACCCGTAGAAAATCTCACCTTTAACTTCCACGACAACCCGTCCCATCATATTAGCCAATTCCAAATCAACAGCCGTACTTCCACTTGCCGACACATCTTTTCCAGTGAAAGCGGCTCGCAATTCCGACAAACTCGACGATTTGGCTTTCATCGTCGAATATTGTCCAATTTTCCAATTCTCATACAATTTATTGATTCTTTGTAATCGAGTTGTATAAAGTAACAAATTCTCTTCGCACAACAATAGTTCCTAGAAAATTAAAAATGAGATATTATTTTTTAAAGCATGAAGGAAAAAGAAGCGAATTTTCTCATTTTATTATATGAAAAAACCGTTTTCTTATACTGTTTGCGTTGCGCGGAGAAAGCATTGTTTATTCAAAAAAAAAAATAGAAAACGATTGAATATTCATGGAAAATTACACATACAAGTATTTTCTAAAAGTGTCATTTTTGGGCGCAACTAATAAACATATAAATGATTGGATTCAAGTAGAAAATAGTGAAAACTGAATGAGTGAGAAAAAAAAGTGAAATGCGTAAAAGTCACTTGAAATTTTTAAAGTGTTTAGAGATTTATTCATTTTTCCGGTGAAGATTTTCAAGAAAATCAATGCAAAATCGAACGAAAAGGTGACACATAAAGGAAAGAACGAAAGAAATAAAATGAACAGCTTTTCGGTTGCGGTTCACGTGTAAATATTGCGCGTGCATCGTAATTTGACGCGAGCGCGCGCGCGGGGAAAAATCGATTAAAAAAAACTCACATCGTTATACGGTTTCATTTGATCTCCGCCAATTTGATTGGTTTCGAGATCGATTTTGAGGCGTGCAATTTCAGATTGATAGTGGGTTATAAAGTTTCTGTAAAGAAAAAAGGTTGAAGTTTTTAAAATCGGGAAATGGAATTTCCAAAGGGTTGGTGTGTCTAATGCTGCGTCCAATGCAAAAAAACGCGTGAAAAATCTCTATTTTTGAAAGAAACATACAGTAAATCAACGAGATATCGATCGAAAAACACATGTTCCTTTGAAATTTACTACGGTATGTGCAAACACGGCGACGAAATATTGAACATACCGTAGTAAATTTCAAAGGAACACGTTTGTCGCGCGTTTTTACGCGTTTTTTTTTTGCATTGGACGCAGCATAACCGAATAATCTTTTTCTGTAATTTCGGTAATTGACCCAAGAGATAATCATTCCAGAAATCCTAGAGTATACAACTCGTCCAAAATATAGTTATGACGTGGCAAAGTTGCAACCACTCTCAGAAAAATATTGCCACGTCATAACTATATATTATACTCTAGGATTTCTGGAATAATTATCTCTTCTGCCCAAGTTACAGTAAAAGATCCTTCAGTGATTCCTTGCTAGAAAAAGATCCCAAAAAACTCACTTGAACCCTTTTTGAAGTGTTTGAAACACAATATCGGTTCGTTTAAGGCCTTGGACAGAAGCCCCTCCACCAGGCCCCGCCATCATTCGTTGATTCGTTGTTCCAGATTTCTGCAAAAATCAAATTTTGATTTTTTTTGAAAAAGAACTGTACTACAAGTGAAAAAAAACGATGAGCACAATCATAGGAACATCGGACGAACAAGATCCAGTTCGTCCATTTATTTGTTAATCGTATACGATTAACACCCTGCCACTTAAAAAAAGTTGTAGTAGGGCAAAAGAAGAAAAAAGCATAGAGAAAAGAAGAAAGAACATGTCGGATTATCATAAAATTATGTTCGAATTGGTCTGGAATTATTAGTATAGTAGTGCGTGCAACTTGAAAAGTAAATATATACATAAAGTTTTACGATGGGAAAAAAGATACTGTAGGCTGGAAATCTGGAATTTTCAGAATTAGGTTTCGGCCTCTTCTAATTTAGCAGAACTTGGAGATTTTTGAGAAAATTCTGATGAAATTTTTGTTTTTTCAAAATTCCCAAGTTTATCTTCAAAGTCCCAACTAAAAAAAAGTTTTCCCAATCAATCAAAAACTTTCTCCAAAACCAATTATTTCCAGTATCTTCTCTGATAGAAAAAAAAACAATTTTCCCGGAAAAAATCAGGTCGCAAACGCGCCTGACCTGAAATGAGATGATTCCCCGATTTTTTCTTCTGTGAGACCAAAAAAAACCTTGCGGAGAAAATATGAAAAACATGAATAAATCTAGCAATAAATGTGTAATAGCTTCTACTTATAACATTTTGAGACTTACAAAAAAAACGTATAAAATAAGATGATGAGAAAGATGGTAGAAGATCAGGTTTTAGTTTTAGTTTCTTGGCAGATGAGAAAAAAAAAACAACAATACCACCGATCGATAATTATATGTGCATACAACAAAAGGTGGAGGTAAAGGCTGGTAGAAAATAGGAAGGCCGACGGAAGGTCATGCATGACTGAACGGACCAGGTGACAATCCGAGCATTTATATAAACAATATACATAAATACCGTCTTCTTTTCTAATTACGAGAAAAAAGAGAAAGGGCGTATGATCTTTGAAGAGAAAAAAGTGGAAAACTTGTTTATCACTTTGAAATTACTACCTAATTATTGAACCCTAGTTGGTAAACAACTTGAGGAAAAAATCAAAATAAGTATTGTCATTCCGAAAATAAAAGAACCCCCGTTTGAATTGGCGCTCACGTACAGTAGACTAAAAATGACGTGACACATGCACATCAAACTGGTTGGCAAATAGCCAACGTGTAAATTTCGCATTTTATTTTTCAAATAGACTCCACAATTTTGCGAAGTCTACTGTAGTCTTGGTTTTCTAGGCCATTTTGGTTATTTTCCAAGGTTCTTATTTTTTTCGGATTGACAATAAGTAAACTATTTTTGATCCTCTTTAGACATGGAACACATCTATCAAATTCAAAATCCAATATTTCAATTCGATATTTTTTTGAAACGTAAAAAATTTGGTTTTTAGAAATGGGAGAAATTTCCAAAAAAAAAAATAACTCGGCTTCAAAATTTTCATGAATTTTTTAAGTCGACATTCAGATCTACCTGCACAAAATCTACAAAACTTTGAAGCTCGAATCTACAGTATCCCAAGTACTACAATATTCAAAGTTTTACTCTCGTACAGTATTCCCTTTGTAAATTATCAGCCGGTATCAAGAATATTTGAAAATTTGTTCTACAGTAACTTGTGAGACTCTAGAAATTACTGTAGATTGAAATCCTAGGAAACAATATTTTTTTCAAAATTACCGGATAATATTCAAATTACAAAAAAGGTTTCAAAAAATGCCCAACCTGTTTAACAATCGTATCATAATCCGTAAACTGATTATTCATCGAATTTTGCTGATTATCCATCAAATGATACTTCGCTGCGCGAGTATCGTTGAGCACGCGATTTTTCCAAGCTCGCAAATCTCCTGTAAAAATCCAAAAACAATAATTGTTGCTCTTTTTTTTGTCAAGCGGGAAGCTTTGTTATTTGTTCAAACATGCTCTCGGCATGTAGAAGAAGAAAAATAAGAAAAAGACAAAAAAGAAGAGAGGAAAACAAACAATATATAGCAATAATAATAATAAAATAAAATTATTATTGTTATATTTGAATATTTTTTCTAGGACACATTTGGACAAATTATGAGAAAAAAAAACTATACGATGACTCATAATTTTCTTCCAAAAAATAAACAAAACCGTACCTTTCATTATGTATAATATGTCCAAATTGTGCAGCTCTTCCAACAGTCGATGGCATTTCAAAATATTGATTTGATCTTGGTGGTTCAGGCATTCCTATAAAAATGAGGAGGCAAAATAAGGGGATATAATAAATAAATACATTCAACTGCACATATGACCTTGTGAAATCACAACACCAAAAAAAAAGTACGTTAGCCCCTTTTTAGGTCAATCATTTTTCATCATTCGGTTTTGTTTTGAGGAGGGAAAGAGGATAAATTAGAAAATCACTAAAGTCAAGAACTTTGTTGAACTGAAGGCTGAAGAAGTTCAAAGATTGATGTAGTTCAGAACTTTGTAATCTAATTTTTTTGAAATAAAAACATTAAAAAATTTTGGAAAATTTTTTTGGAATTTCTCATTTTTGAGGAGGAAATGAAAAGGTTTTTTCTAATTTTCAGAAATTTTGCAAGCGGAATCTTTTATTTTTTCTGGGCTGTCATAAAATTTTGATCAAGTTTTCTTCCTTCAAAACTTCACAAACCGTAAAAATTAGAAAAGCTATTAAAAATCACAGTGTTTCGAAAAATCTTCCAAAATTTTTTTTAATTTTCAGAAAAATTTTTCAAGCTGAATATTAGATTTTTCCTGGGCTGTCGAAAAAAAAATCAAAAATTTAGAAAACTTTGAAAATTTCATATAACTTCCTACAGATCAGAAAAAAAATGAAGCTGTCAAAAATCTTTTCAAAATTATGTTCAAGAGTTTCGAAAACCCGATTTTTTCAGCTAAAAATAGAAAAAGCTATAAAAAAATCACAGTGTTCCGAAAAATATTCCAAAAATTTCTCAATTTTAGAAATTAATTCCAGCTCTTCATAATTTGTAAAATTTTTATGGTCCACCCAAATTCTCAAATTTAGAAAAAAAAAATTTGAAAGATTTTTCGAAAAATCTTCCAAATTTTTTTTTAGTTTCAAAAATTTTATCCAGTTCTTCATAATTTGTGAAATTATTATGGTACACCCAAATTCTCAAATTTCCTATTCCCATCCTTCTTCAAAAAATCCCGTACCAATTTTCCCACCAAAAAAAAAGTGCTCACCATAATTCCTGGGCAATGTCGACGCATGCATTTGTTGTTCAGAAGTTGTATACGGACGTAACTATAAAAAAATGGACACAATTTTATTAAAAACTAATAAAAAATAGTGAGGTGACTCATGTTTTTCTTCTCCTGTTGTGTCTCAAAAAAAAAACAGAGACCCCGATAAGAAATATTTGGGCTGGCTGATAAGCAAAAAGTTTCAAAATAATGTTCTATTTTTTTTTCTGGGTTGCCATGACTAATCTAGTAGGATTACCTCATTCGATCGATATAAATCCGCATCAGTTTCAAGGCTCGCATAAAAATGCGACAATTTCTTTTTTTCATTTTTCGACATTGTCGGCGGAACTTTTACAAAAAGATAGATAACAATACAAAAATGAATAAAATTTTATAATGTGAGAACGAAAAAAAGTGACAGAAAATAATGCTATTCAAATATTACTAATCGATTATTCAATTCTTTTTTGTTTATTGTATTGTTCACATTTTTTGGGTGGGAGGGCGCAGTAAAATTTTGACAACGTGCAAGGGCTCTCATCTTTTTTCTGTTTATTTTTGATAAATTGAATATGTGTTGTTTGAAGTTTGTATTGGATTTTGCACAGAATTTTAAGAAAAAACATGATGGATCAGAATTCATGTCTAAATAGGATCAGAATTTTCTAAAATTAAAAAATTCTATATCAAAAAATATTTCTGGAAGTTTAAAAATTTCTACTGCTTTTGAAAATTTTGAAAAAAAATCTTCGGAACTTATGGAAACTAAATTTATCTGAGAAAACAGTTTTTGGATTTTTTTTTCCAGAGAAAAAATATTGGTTTAGATAATTCTAAACTTAAAAATTGTTGGATCATCTTGAAATTATTTGATTTTGCTTCTGAAGACATCTGGAGTCAACTTCAAACTTCGGAAAAACAAGTATAAAATTTCAATAAAATTCCAAAATGAAGTTTTTTTTAATCTAAAAAATTTTTTGAATTACAGTAACCCACAAAACTCAACTCACTTCAAATTTTCAGCCATTTTCCAATTTCAAATTTTTAAAAATAACCAAAAATAAAATTAAGGTCACGTTTTCACGCAATTTTTTTCCAATTTCAAAATTTTCCCCCAAAAATCCAACTAACCCATGCAACTCTGGCCAAACTCGACATTTTCGATGTTTTTCTTGTGATATTATTCGTTTTTCTATGATGATTTGGCAATGTTAAATTGGGATTCTTCACAAAAATCGATTGTGGATGTGGATTGAAACAGACTGCGCCTTTTGGTGGTTGTGGAGCTGAATGTTTTGGTGGCGGAGGCGGTGGAGGTGGAGCGGGAAAACGGTCGAGCGATCGATTTTTGGTGAGCTTATCGCGAAAATCTATTGCGTCATAGGTTCGAATGTTTGACGAGTGGCGGCGGATCACTTCTGGAAAATAGAAAAGTTTGGCTAATTCGGGATTTGTTTGGGAAAATTTTAAACTAATTTTTGGTTGGAAAATCTAAAAATTAAAAAAAAAAAATCTCCCACTCAAAAAATGTATCAAAAAAAATCCAAAAAAGACAGAAAAACCTATCAAATCAAGTTTTTTCCTTTTCTCCCAACAAATTTTCAACACAACATGAGAACGGTTAGAGATGAAGGTTAAAGATATCATTTTCTTCTACTATTTCTTCGTGGCAGCAGAATTTAGATAGGCAAAATGCAAAAAAAAACCACTTTGGTTGTTCGATTCGATTACAACTGATAGATACTTTTGTATTACAACCATAGTTGCAACAAAAAACGAAATCTTTCTGTTCTTTTTATATTTTTTTTCCAACAAAAAGTGTGTAGATTTACGAGACGCTTTAAAGGTACATGTGGGAGATGGTGTGGGTCTCGAAGCAAACTGACAGTAACCAAACTCCATTTCAAGTTTTTTTTTGGGATTTTCCCTCTTTTCTCGAAGTACAACAAGAAAACCGTAAATGCACATTATCTTGAAATCGGACGATATTTTCACTCACCCACTGAACATTGTGCCGCACACATTCGATTATGGAATAATATTCAACCACGTTGTGTCTGAAAATAAGAGAAATTTTCATTTCAAAATAGAAAAAGGTGGGGAAAAAAAGAATCAGGATTGAAAAATCCTAAAAATTAATAATGACGTGGAAATTTCTACACTATTTATTACAAAATTTTTTCCCCATAGGTTTCATTCTGAAATTTTACAAAAATCCAATCGCAAAACCTCGTACAAAAATGTTTACAACAACAAATTCAAAAATCAATAAATTTCCCGGCTCATATCCGCCATCATTTTTGGCTGGCTGGCTCGTTCAGCAGCCAACAAAAACAGTTTTATGCTCAAGTGAGAGGAAAAGATATCGAAATCTGCCTGCGCAAAATAAATAAAAATGTGTGGTGCGCGATTTCGTCAAAAAATGGACAGACAGCAGCAGCAGCTCAGCTCTTTGTTGTCCGAACCAGTATCGGATAAAAAAAATGGGTTTGAGAGAGCAAAAGATAATTTTGCACACTTGACGGCTTTTTGATGATATAACACTTCAGATGGATAAAAGTTTCCGGTTGATTAGATATTTTATAGTTTCATTTGGTAAATATTATAGGGAATTCTTAATTTGAGGGTATGACGTGGAAAAGATGAAAACATTTTTTTTAAAAATTGAGATTTGGTGAAAAAAATTAATTCAAGATGTTCAGTGTTTGCGGAAATTCTAACTTACAGTACTTCGTGACTAAACTTGGTCAAGAAACTAAAAAACTCGTGTAAAGTCAAAAAAAAAATTGAAAATATTTGAAAAAAAATCAAAAATGACATCAAACTACAAAAATCAAAAAAATACCCGCTGGTAGATCAAATATATTTCTATTTTCTCAATTCTTCCCAAAAACAAAAAATTCAGAAAACAAGAGCCTGGGTTGAATAAACAATAGTGATAAGTGTAAGTTGACAGCCAATACAAAAATAGGTCACGCCAAACACCATCAAAAGAGACGCAGACACAATATTTAGTTGTACTTATTATTTATTCCGAAGGCAAATAAAATGAAATAATATAAAAAGTCATCTGAAGGGTACTCATTCATATATTTCTATTTTTTCTTGTTGGCGGCGGCGGCAAAACGAATTTGTTGTGTGTTGAAACTAGTTCAATTGAATTCTGACAACACGAAACGATAAGCATCTGAGAAGAATGAAAATCTCGAAATTTTATTAATGTCAAAGGAAATAATAAAAAACATGACATTTTTAGACAAAAATCTTGAGAACTACTTAGGAATTAATGTAAGCAAAAGATCATGACAAACATAAATCAGAAGGAGCTGAAAATTATAGTGAAGTTATAAATTTTCTCACAGATCTGCATTTGGATAGATTCCAGTTGGAGTGTTGCGGATTTTTTGTGGTCTCGCAATAGTTATACTTTCCAAACTTGTGGGCGTTGAAAATGGATAAATTCTTCTGGAAAATTAAAGATTAGGAGATTTTTTGAGAAAACTCCTCACTCTTTACAAATAACACCATTTTCCGTCTCAAAATTCGTGCAAACTCTTTTATACCGTTTTTTCGATTCAATCACAATACCTTGCGTCGTCGGAACAGAATCATAGGTTCTTTTGACTTGGCGAGGTTGACCACTTGTAGAGGGGACAAAATCACTGAAAAAATTTGAATTTAATAAATCAAAAATCTGAAAATAACTAACATTGATACATTTGTAGGTTGTTCTTCTACAGGAACTTTGATGAAAACCCGTTTATCGGCAGCTCGCTGAATTTCCCTCGTATATGTTGGCGATGCTCCGAGTGTACTAACATAAATCGACTTCGGTTTTACGTGTGTGGCTGTGGATGTGGATGGTGTGATCTCAATTCGCTCAGGTTTCACGTCAACAAGATCTTCCTCATTTGATGGTATCAACAATGATTCTGGTTTCACTTCAGCGCTCAAACCACTGAAAAAAAAAACATATTGTTAATAACGGGAAAACAAATTGATGTGAGTCTTGAACTAACATTTCATTGAATTGTTCTTGCTTCACATCTGGTGGCTGCATCAAATATTTCGATAGATCGAAACCTTCGTCTGGATCAAGTGTTTCAGCATTTGGTCTGAAAAAAAAGAAAAATATTCTACCCAGACCTGGGAAATTTTTCGTTTTACGGTTTTTACGGCTCGAAAAATCGTAAAATAATTCGTAAAACAAATAAAATTAAAACTTCAAAGAAAACACAGATTTTTTCAAATAGAATCCTAATTAAATTATTTTTTTGGTGGATATGAGGAATTAAATTGTTTAAATGATGTTGGAGTTACGCTAAGTTACCAACTTCCAAATTTTAAAGAATATTTGTTGATGTATTCAGGGAAAAGGTTGAGTAACAAAATTTTACGATTTTTTCGGTATTTTACGGTTTTCTAGAACCGTAAAATACCCATTTTACGTTTTACGGTGCCACGTAAAAAATTCCCAGGTCTGATTCTACCATTGAAAAAATCAAAACTCACAAAACAGGAGCAGAAGCTGGAGCTGGATTAGATGTTTGAATAATATAAGATTGAGTAACTGATACAATTGCATTAGAAGTGTCTATATTTTTTCTCTTGATAACTGGAGTTTTCACCGCTTGATGAATATTCATCAATAAACCTTGATTAATCGCAATTGGCTCAAGCTCATTATATTTATCAGTATAACCTCGTCCTCTAAAAGTTTCCAACGATGCCGCAATCATCAAATTATTATTAAATTGCTTCAATGGCAATTTACTTTCATTCCGTATATATTTTCCATTCGCACCGAAATATTGTTGAACATCAATTGCACACGGAGGAGGTGTGATGAATGTCTTGGCAACATCGTATAAAAATGCGAATCGTTTTGAATACACTTTCCACCAATTGAATGGATGTGTTGCTGGTCGTTGTTTTTTGACGATACTTTGGAAATTATACATTTCTACATCGATTTTGGATTTCTTTTCGCGGTTTGACAATCTTGATCCAATACTTGAATTCACTAAAAACATCGAATGATATGAATTTACTGGTTATAAAACAACATACTGATATAGTTTTTGGTGAATTCTGCAAGTTCCTGCCATTTATCATAACTCAAAATATCGGTTTCCAGAGAATAACGCGGATCAAGGAAAGTCGCAAGATCATAAATTCCATTTTGATAACCGTGCAATAATGGATCAAGAGTTTTCAAAAACGCAGCCTCCAATTGTTTACTCAAAGTTTCATTGCCCAAATCTCTGAATTATCACTGGCAAAATACGATTGGCGTGCTGCAGGCCTACTGCAGATCTATAAGCAATGAGTGCCTGCTGCGCGTCTGCTGCAGCTTTCAAAAAAATTCGCAGATCTGCAGCAGCCCTGCGAAAATTTTTTTTTGCAAAAATTTAAAAAATTCAAAATTTTGCCATTAGAATTAAAATCTCGGGGAAAAGCTGATGGGGTGATGATTCAGGTCGAAAAAAAACTTTAAAAAACGTTTTTTTACAAAAAATTTCGATTCAGCAAATGTCAAAAAACTAAAAAACATTTTTTAAAAGTTTTTTTTCGACCTGAATCACTCCATAAAGAAAAGTCGAAAAAAAGAGCTTAAATAATAGAAAATCAAAAATTTCGATTTGATTTCAAATCTTGAAGAAAAAAATGAATTTTAAAAAATTTAAAAAACAATTTTTTTTCCTAATTTTTTTCCCCACCAGTCGTATTTTGCCAGTGATATGAAAATTTTAACAAAATTACAATTTCTCAACTCACTTTAATATAAGTTTTTGAATTCGGACCAATTGTGGAATAACTTGTGAAACATAACTGTCAGACTTCGAAAGTTCTTTAACACTACTGTTCAAACATGCTAGAATTGGTTGGAGGATCATAAGCTGATCATATGCAATTTCATCAATGTATGCTTTGTGTACAACACTTCGAAGTGATAATTCTGCCATCCATTGGTGCTGTAAGAAACATTGGTTTCATGAAAATCTGAATAGGAACTTACATATTGTAAAACATCTGACAAAAATTCCGAAACATCTGTCCATTTTTTTTAGTTGGATTTTCGGAAAGTCAAAATGTGTCTTGTTAGCAATAAAGTATCTGAAAATACTACAAATGTATCAAAACATTTTGATTTCTTCAAACTCACTTTTGAATTTGCATTTGGAAATTGTTATCATTCTTAACACCCATGAAGAAGTTCTCCAATACATCAAGAGCTATTTCAAATTCCGGAATTTTGAGAAGCTCATCGGCAAATTTGGTGATATGAGAGAAATAACAATCATAACTCCTATCAATGATACCAACTTCGTGGAAATATTGAGCAATTTCCGGGTTAGAAGTGACCAAACTCGGAAATCTGATTTTCTTTGCACAATACTCATTTGCCGAATATCGAATTTCATGGAGAATCAAAACTGGATCAATTCTGGAAAAATATGCAATTTGAAAAAATTATTTTCGAATGTGAACTCACTCCAACGAGCTCATTTTCATGAATTTCACAGTATTTTCACGAGCAGCAGTGGCATCATTGAAATAATGCAAAGAAAACGCCAAATATACGTCAGAATCATTTTTAAACGTATCAACAGTGATTGAGATAGGTTGAACAAATTGTGTTAAATCAGTACTGCGTTTGTCAGACTGCAAAAATCAAGATTGAAAAAAATTCAAGATATTGGATTTTTTGAAGTCCATTTCATCAATATTCACTTGTTTGTCATATTTCAGCGCATTTGTTTTTCTGAAAATATGGGGTTGGAAAACGACAAATTCAGCCAGTTCGTTGCAATTTTCTCACATTACTCACTTTTTCATAGGCAACGGTAATCTTCCTTTCGAAGTTGTTGGATTCATTTGAACAGAAGTTGTTGGGATCTGAAAACCGACCAAATTTTAATAAATCGTTTCAACTTGTGTCTAAACTAAACTTACAATAACTCCTTGTGCAGTAGGCTTTAGGCTCATTTTACCTGGAAGTTTTCAAAAAAAAAGCGAAAAAATTCACTACGGTACGCTATTTGTGCATTTGTGCGTCGCGGTGTTTACACACTAGATAGTGATTTCAGCGCATTTTCGCCATGTTAGGGGCATTTTCAGAGAAATCTGATTATACCATCTGATTCGTCTCGTCGAGATGAAGCAGGAAAACTATTTACTTGTTTCTGAAACGCATTCTCAAAAAAGTTATGGGCTGAAAATAAAATTATGAGCAAATCAAAGGCGCACACATTTTTCGAAAGAGTGAGGTCTCGCAGCGATTTCAGTTTTTTCACGTTTTTCTACGTGAAAACGTCATTTTAAGGACTTCTACTATACTTATTCGAAGAGAAGAGATGAAATTACGTATGTATGAATGTTTCGAAAATTTTCTAAGGAGATAGAACGCGCCGCCGCCAAATGCAGACCTATTTTTCGGCGTCAGATTACTGTACCGAGAAATTTTGTTCAGACAAAACAGGCGTGATAAGTACTAAATATCTCAAATTATCAAAAAAAAATTTTTTTTCACAAGAAACATATTATTTTCTGTTGTTGATTCCAAGCCCAAAGTATACTGTAGACCCCCGCAACAATTTCCCTCATCGTTTCTTTTTTATCCCACATACATATTATATACATAAAAATTGTACTTTTTTCACAAAACAATCATCTTTTTGTCTGTCTCCCGAAACCTTATCCGCGATAAGAAAATGAAACGTCTGCACCCTCTTCATCTCCTCCACTCTCTCACCATCGCCTACTACAGTAATCGTTCAAGATAAAATCGAGAGTTTGACATTGAGAGACGATGTTGTCCTGATTTTTTATCTTCTTTTTTTTGTGTCCAGCATTTTCATCGACCCACTTTCAAAATTTTAAATACAAAATCAAATATTTGAGTTGTTGTTTTTTTTTTTGCAAAATAAAAAAAGTTGGAAAAGTTTCGAATTAGTTTCTGCTTTCACCTAACCTATTTTTTTTGTTCAATTCATTTTCGAAACCGTTAATTTATTTCTTCCTTTTATGTTTTTTTTTTCGGTGAGAATGGGGAAAATGAAAGTTTATGTTTTTTTTTGGAGATTTTGTTTGGGAAGATTTGAGCTTTTTCAGAATTTTTTGAAAAAGGGCTGGAAAACTTTTCTAGAAAAATTTACCAGAAAATCTTTTTTTTTTTCAAAACTTCAGAGCTCTAAATTTTTGTGGAACGTATTTTTGGCACCGAGCCCAAAAAAGATTCCCAAACTTCTGCGATCTAGAGGAGTATTGCTCAAAATTGTTAAAAAAAATTTTCAGCTATTGTCATTGCGAAAAAAAGAACCTTGGAAGAGAACCGAAATGGCCTAGAAAACCAAGACTACAGTAGACTTCGCAAAATTTTGGAGTCTATTTGAAAAATAAAATGCGAAATTTACACGCTGGCTATTTGCCAACCAGTTTGATGTGCATGTGTCACGTCATTTTTAGTCTACTGTACGTGAGCGCCAATTCAAACGGGGGTTCTTTTATTTTCGGATTGACAATAGTTAAGAGTAACTTATGCTAACTTAAAGCCAAAACCCAATTTCCGAACATTTCTGCTTGAGATTTTTCTGTCTAAATTTAAGAATGCCTTTAAAACATTGTGGAATATTTTTGTATTTTGAGTTCAAATTTTCAGATTCTCTCCAGAATATTCTGAAACTCTTTCAGTTCAAATTTGATTCTGAATATTAATTTTTGAGGTTTTTCAGTCGGATCCAAACATTTTGGTTTTTCACTTTTGAAGTTTCAGGGTCTCTAAACTTTGGGAAATATTTTCAGTGTTATCTACAAGATTCTCATATTATTGAGAACTGATGAATATTTAAGAATTCCAAATTTAAATTAAAGTTCAGAAGTTCATTCCTCTTGAATTTCCAGTTTCTAAAATATTCTGGTATATTTCTTGTGAAACTTTCAAAGTTCCCAAAACCCATCAAAGAATTTGTTGCAAACAATATCTCCAAACCAAACAATCCTCTCTTTCCCTTTCATCAATTCAAAAAAAGTGGGCGGAAAAGGAATGTTGTGTGTGTATGGAGGAGGAAAGGCGGCCAAATCAGTAGTAGATCCAAAATATCTTCAACCAGAAAAACTCGGTCATCAATGAGATAGAGGTCAAGGCGAAAAATGAGAAGAAGAAGGGAAGAGATTTCGGTGATTTTCGGCGACTGTCACTCTTTTCTTACTGTTTTCCTTCTTCTCTTATACATATCGTTATAGTGATCTCAATCAGTCATCCATAACCATTCCCTTTTTCTTCTTGTTTACCTTTTCTGGACTTTTATTATTATTACATACATATTTTTTGTTTAAATGTTTCAAAGGCACTTTTAATCTCTTGAGAATGTTGAATCCCGAAAAAACTTGATTCAATTCAATGAGTCAGAATCCCGAACTGGTCTTCTTTTCTTTCATCTCTTTATATCCTTTTTTCCGATTACACTTGTCCTTATTTAGAAAAATTTCTCATACCAAATAATATACCAAATATATTTTTCTAGATGCTGATAGCTGCATTATTTATATCAGCGCTTGTGTCACCAACTTTGGCAGTTTTCGAGTGCTCCTCGCACGAAACAACCGCTTTCGTAAGAATCGCGCGTGCTCGACTTGACGGAACTCCAGTTGTTATCTCAACCGCCGGACACGATTTAACATGCGCTCAATATTGCCGTAACAACATCGAACCAACCACCGGAGCTCAACGAGTTTGCGCTAGTTTCAATTTCGATGGACGAGAGACTTGCTATTTCTTCGATGATGCGGCTGCTCCAGCAGGAACATCGCAATTGACAGCGAATCCATCGGCGAATAATTTCTACTATGAGAAGACTTGCATTCCAAATGTTTCAGCTCACGAGGCTTGCACTTACCGAAGTTTCTCATTTGAAAGAACTAGAAACACCCAATTGGAAGGATTCATCAAGAAAACTGTCAAAACCGAAAACCGCGAAGCCTGTCTCTCAGTCTGCCTTAAAGAGAAAGACTTTGTTTGTAAATCAGTCAACTTCCATTATGCTGACAATTCCTGCGAACTCAACGTCGAAGATCGTCGCTCGAAACCAACCCACGTGAAAATGGCTGAAGGCGTGGATTATTATGATAATAATTGTCTTTCACGTCAAAATCGTTGTGGACCATCGGGTGGAAATTTGGTTTTCGTCAAGACTACCAACTTCGAAATTCGCTATTATGATCATACACAATCTGTTGAAGCACAAGAATCCTACTGTCTTCAGAAATGTCTCGACTCATTGAACACATTCTGCCGGTATGTTGTTTGTTCCGACCGGTTTTGTATTTGAAACATTTTACAGCTCCGTCGAATTCAATCCAAAAGAGAAGAATTGTATTGTCTCGGATGAGGACACTTTCTCGCGCGCTGATCAACAAGGACAAGTTGTTGGCAAAGATTACTATGAACCAATCTGTGTTGCTGGTGAGTTAGCGCAACTCCTTAGGGAGATTTGAATTGAATTGTTTCCAGCCGATCTTTCCTCTTCAACCTGCCGTCAACAAGCCGCTTTCGAAAGATTTATTGGATCTTCGATTGAAGGAGAAGTTGTCGCCTCGGCTCAAGGTGTTACCATCTCGGATTGTATCTCATTGTGCTTCCAGGTGAGTAATCTGGGGACGAAGTTGTGGAATTTGAGCTCTTCAGATCTTGCTGAACTGCCTCAAGATCACAAATCAGAGCTTTTGACAAAAACATCCACGATCATTTACTCCAGTTGCCCCTCGGGTCAGACGAGAGACGACGGGAGTCTGATGACGTCATCTAAGACAGAGAAAGAGATATTTTTGAGAAAATATGTGTCCCTTTGAAAAAATACCGTATTTTGTTTCAAGGAACACATGTTTTATTGAAAATATCTCGCAGCGAAATCCACTTTCGGGATAGTTTTGCAAAATACTTTCGTCGTCTCGCGTCTGACTCAACGGGCGCCTTGTATGGTCGTGGCATCTATTATCGAAAATCTCATCGGTACCACGCGCTCCACCGAAATAAACACACAACGCAGACCGCTCCGCGCCACAACACACACAAATAAGGGAACGATTCAAATTCCCTCCCTTTTTTGTGTGTGTGTTGTGACGCGGCGCGGTCTGCGTTGCGTGTTTATTTCGGTGGAGCGCGTGGTCCGATGAGATTTGCGATAATAGTTTAAATGATCTGTAGATGTTTTTGTCAAAAGCTCTGATTTGTGATCTTGAGGCAGTTCTAAAAGGTTCGAGCAAGATCTGAAGTTTCATCAGAGCTCAAAAATTGCACACTTCTGCAAAACCCTGTAACCTTCCAGAACCTCAACTGCAAATCAATCAACTACGATCGCACCGCCTCCTCATGCTTCATCTACGCCGTCGGTCGTTCCGATGCCAACATCAAAGCCAATCCATCAATGGACTATTACGAATTCAACTGTGAATCGCAATTCGGAGGAATGGCTCTCTGCACCAACGAAGGAATCCGTTTCATTGTCAACACAAAAGAGCCCTATACCGGAGCAATTTATGCGGCAGAAAGATTCTCGACATGTTCACAAGTCGTCGAAAACGCCAAACAAATCTCCATCACCTTCCCTCCACCAACAGTCACTTCTGATTGTGGAACTGTTATTCGTGACGGTAAAATGGAAGCCTTGGTTGTTGTCTCTTTGGATGGTGTTCTTCCACATCAAGTCACCACTGAATGGGATCGTTTCTACCGAGTTTCCTGCGATGTTAGTATGGATAAGATGGTTAAGGAAGGATCAGTTGTTGTCACAACAATCTTCGAAGCTTCTTCACAAAACACAACTGTTTTGGATGTTGCAACTCCACCTCCAGTTTCGGCTGAACTTCAAATCTTGAATCAATTGGAAGAGCCACTTCACAAAGCTTCAATCGGAGATCCACTTCTTCTTGTTATCACTTCTGAACAAGCTGGTCCACATAATATGATGGTTACTGAATGTACTGCTACACGTGTTGGTGGATATGGAGACAGTGTTCCATTTACACTTATTGAAAATGGATGTCCAAGATATCCAGCTTTGGTTGGACCAGTTGAACAAGATTTCGATAAGAATCGATTGAAATCGGATTTGAGAGCTTTCAGACTTGATGGATCTTATGATGTTCAAATTATCTGCTCAGTTATGTTCTGCGCTGGACCAAATGGATGCCCAGTGGTGAGTTGTGGATTTTGTTGAATATTTTCCCCAAAAAAATTTTTTTTTCAGTCAAACTGTTTGGACTCTGGAACCAACGAACTTTTCATGTCACACGGAAGAAAGAAGAGATCCGTCGAATTCGAAAATGACGGCGAAGAAACACTTTCGGCTGTTATTCGAGTTTTCGCGGAGGGAGAAGAGGATGAGAAGAGTGAGATGCAAAATATGACTAACAGGTGAGGAAGGAACTAGAAAATGGAGAAAATACTGAAAAAAGGTTTTGAAAATTTCGAATCAACACTGAAAATTCAAAACTTTTGGAAAATATCCAAAAAAATTTTTCTGAAAATTTTATTTTTGAAAATTCTAGAATACATTCGCCTGAAATTTCCTGGAAAATTCAAAAAATCAAGATTCTGTGATTCAAATTTAACTTCAAACTATCGGAAAATATATTTATTTTTTTTTTTTAGAAAATACTGAAAAAAGGTTTTGAAAATTTCAAATCAACACTGAAAATCAAGAAAAATTCCAAGATTTATTAATGTTTTTTTGAGAATTCTAGAATTTCAGCTTAAATTTTAGAATGTTCTGAAAAAAATCCAGTTTGAAAATTCCGATTCGAATTTCAAGCTTCATCCAAAAAATTAAATATATTTTTTCGGTAAAGTTTCTGAAGTTCGGGAATTTTTAAAATTCTGGATTTGAAGTCTTGAAATGTTCAAATCAACACTGAAAATCAAGAAAAATTCCAAGATTAATTAATTTTTTTTTGAAAATTCTAGAATTGCAGCTTGAATTTCAGAATGTTCTGAAAAATTATAGCCTGAAAATTCCGATTCAGTTCAGGAAACATTCAAAATTCTGGATTTGAAGTCTTGAAAATTTCAAATCAATAATGAAGATCAGGAAAAATTCCAAGATTTATTTTTTTTTGAAAATTCTGAAAAAAGCCTGAAATTTCGAATTTCGAGCTTCATCCAAAATCATCCGAAAAATTAGTTTCAAGTTCAGAAAACTCTGGATTTTCAGTTTGAGATTCACCAAAACCAAAAAATCTCCCAAAATTTCCAGCATCACCTCATCCGAATCCAGCCACGATCTCGTGTGCCTTTCGGAAATCTGGTTCGTCAGTTCAGTCGTCACAATTTCATTGGTTTGTCTTCTCCTCTCAGCTCTTATTGTCGTTTGGGGTTGTCATAATATTCATGCTCAACCAGTCAAGAACATGGCTTAATTTAATTAATTAATTTTGTAATTCTCCTAGAATCTTGCCATAATTACCAAAAACACTTTGCCCCAAAATTGTTAATAATACTTGTTCCTCGACTTGTTCCGATATGCTTTCAATGTTTTTCTTCTCTTCTCAATCACCTTTTTTTTTCTTGTTGATGACATAATAAACAAAAAAAAATAAATTATTAATTAAATGCTAAAAATCACAGAAACAATTAAAATCAAAATCACAATCCCAAATTAGTTAAAACCTCCATAACTTGTTGAATAGTATCTTCTGGTCCAATTACAGTATGCCCGATTGTTCGAGAATCTTCGAAGATTTCGTGATCATTTCCACCCGGCGAAGTTTTATCGCCGAAAAAGTGAATTTCATCGTAGTGTGCGTCGAAATATTGTAGACAGAAGGTTTTGTTCCAACCAGTTGGGAAAACATCGATACTTATTTGACCGCCTGGAATTTTAATTTCAGAGAAAGTTATGACGTGGCAAAACTTCTGTAGAAGTTAGGCCACGTCATAAATTTTGGGCCGATTTTTTTCCAATAACAAAAAAAAATCGGGCCGATTTTTTCCAGAAACAAAAAAAATCGGGCCGATTTTTTCCAGTAAAAAAAAATCGGGCCGATTTTTTCCAAAAACAAAAAAAATCGGGTCGATTTATTTTCCAGCAACAAAAAAAATCGGGCCGATTTTTTTTCCAGCAATATAAAAATCGGGCCGATTTTTTCCAATAACAAAAAAATCGGGCCGATTTTTTTCCAGCAACAAAAAAAATCGGGCCGATTTTTTTTCCAGCAACATAAAAATCGGGCCGATTTTTTCCAATAACAAAAAAATCGGGTCGATTTATTTTCCAGCAACAAAAAAAATCGGGCCGATTTTTTTTCCAATAACAAAAATAATCGGGCCGATTTTTTCCAGCAACAACAAAAATAATCGGGCCAATTTTTTTCCAGAAACAAAAAAATCGGGCCGATTTTTTTCCAACAACAAAAAAAAATCGGGCCGATTTTTTCCAGCAACAAAAAAAAATCGGGCCGATAACAAAAAAATTGGGCCGATTTTTTTCTAGGAACAAAAAAAAATCGGGCCGATTTTTTATCCAGCAACAAAAAATCGGGCCGATTTTTTCCAGTAACAAAAAAAATCGGGCCGTTTTTTTCCAATAACAAAAAAATCGGGCCGATTTTATTCCAGCAACAAAAAAATCGGGCCGATTTTTTCCAGTAAAAAAAATCGGGCCGATATTTTCCAAAAAAAAAAAATCGGGCCGATTTTTTCCTATAACAAAAAAATCGGTCCGATTTTTTCCAGCAACCAAAAAAATCGGGCCGATTCTTGTTTAATTTAAAAAACGTGAAAAATAAAAAAAAAAAAGTATTTAGGTCAAAAAATTGTTGACGTGGTCCATTATCCAGCAAGAATTCCTCATTTATATTTTTCAAAATGCTAACAAAACAATCGATTCAATGGTTTGATATTCCACTCGAAATTCGAGAAATGATAATGAATAAAATGAGCAGACAAATATTGTTGAAATTTGGCTCAACTTGCACAAAAAGCCAACTCGAAATTCGAAAAGCCAACAAATATTTCAATTTTATTAGTTTCACTGATTATGGCGGTGAACCGCGATTCAAATATTCGATCAATATTAATGGATTTTGCATTGTTGTTGAAAAAATCGATGAGAATCACACCAAGATTTTCGGTGAAAAGAAGGATTTGGAAGGGGAGAAAAAGGTGTTATGGACAGAATTTCGAGATGAAACTGTTAACAAAATCTGTCTTCAAATTATGCAAGATTATTTGGGCAGAATTGGAAAACGATTGAAAACATTTGAAATTCAAACAAAGGTGAGCCAGATAAATTATTCAAAAAAAATGTTAATGAATTTCAGAACAGCCGTGTCAGATCTTTGCTAGTTTTGAATCTCAATCTTCAAAATTGCAAAAACCTCGAATCCCTTCAAATTTCCAATACAATGAGGCAAATTGACTTGTTCGAATCGGGATTTCTCAACTTCGAAGTTATTAAAAATATCGAAGACTGGCTTAAACTACCCTACACAAGTCTAACTTTCGATCAACTCATTCAACTTCGAGCAAGCTACATCAAAATCTATTGTAAAGATTCACTGAACGAAAATGATGTGAGGAATTATGTGCGATTATGGATAGATGGAAAAATCAATTCAAGTTTGGAATATCTTGATATCCGCGCGGCGTATCGAAAATCATTGATGACTCGAAAACTCGAAGTTAATTTGGATGATTTTTATCACAATCAGCGGGATGAATATGGATTCTCATCCGAAAAACGTATTCAATCACGAGTAAATCCCAAATTATTCCTCAAAATATCTGAGAAAACCGATATGAGACTATGTTTTTCGGTTGAAAATGATGACGAAAGAGCAGCGAGGTGGAGAGAATGGCGGGATGAAGAAATTGATTTTGAAGAAGAGGAAGAAGAACTTGTAGAACATAATGAATAGTTCGGATGATTTTGTGATTTTTTTCAACAATTTTTCAAAAATCCTCATAAAAAATCCTTGAATCCCGGTTCAAAAAAAAATTAACCCACCAATAGCAAATTCCAATCCAAAATCGGAAAATCGATTTTTGAGCTCATCAACAAATTTCTGCCTAATTCCATGTTTTTTGTCGAATTCGACAAATTCCATTCTTTCCGATTGCGAACAACTTCGACCAATTGGTGACAAATTTATCATTCCCTGCAAAAAAAATTGTGAAATTGATTGTGAGATTCAAATTTCTTACATTTCTGAACTCGACAAATTGTCCTCTTTTCACTGGCAATCGAATATTTGCCATGTATCCCAATGCGAAATTGATCAAATCTTGCAATTTTTCATCGCCAATTTTTTTTTGGATGCTTTGAGTCGGGAATTCGTCGACGCCTTTGAAACCGACCAAACCATTCTCGCTGAATGTGTAGTCGAATAATGAGAGTACTGCAAATCAGACACATGGGAATTTTTATTAGAAAAATTTTTTTTGAGCTCCGAATTCGGATTTTTTGAAATTTATTCGACCTATTTTCAGACAAGAAAATGAGTAATTTTATTTGAAAATCAGTCCACGTGGAATTTTTCACGTGAAACTTTTCAAAAATTAATTAACGTGGAAAAAAGACTATACTTAATTTTCTAGCTTAATTTTTAAGCTTTTTGATTGAAAATCATGTGCCACGTGGAAAATTTTCCCCAAAAAAACTCACAATGATCTTTATCATCAGCCAATTGTTCGGTAATTTTCACCAAATCCGATCCACCAACAACTCCCAAATTCACCCGTTTCCTGGTCTCCACCAAAAATTCCAACATTTCTTGCGTGACTTTTTGTCGCGCAGCCGTAAGAGTTCCATCGACATCGAACACTAAAATTGCTCGTTTTGCAGAAGACATCTTCTAAAAAATATTATTGATCGAATATTTTCCTGAAATTTTTTAAAAATAAAATAAAATATTAAAAAAGGTTGAAAACTCCTCTATCGAAAAAAAAAAGCCAAAAACGATGAGAAAAAAATAATGAAAAATTTTGTTCAACACAAAAAAAAAAAGTGCCACGTGTTTGTGTAAACACAGAAAAAAATAAAATAAAGAGAATATACACACACACAAAATATGATATAAAATGAGATCGTTTTCATGTTTCTGCTGTTGATGTTGAAGTAGAAGGATGGGGTACTGGAAAAAAAAAATTATTAGGATTTTGGTGCTGAAAAAATCTGTGAGCTCTAGAAACCAGGAAAAATCAATTTTTAGTGAAAAATTTCGAGAAAAAATCGTGTTTTGTCGATTTTTCGTCGAAAATGATTTATGGTATCATTTTTTTTTTCAATTTCTGAAAATCTAGAAACTTTTCGGAATTATAATTTCTGTTTTGAAAATATAAACGAAATTGTAGACGTGTTCAAAAAACAATAACTTCGGGAAATTATTTCAATTTTCCGTCACGAAATATGTTTCAAGCTGAATTTGAAAATCCAATGTTCCTCTTTGACAAAAATCTTCAAAACTCTCTCACATTTTGGATTATGCATCATTGCCAAAACCACATTATTGCTCCATTCCGAATATTGTGCACATTTCCTGGATTCTTGAGAAACCTCCAAACATTTCAAAAGCACAGCAGATTGTTCTAATTCAATCGATCCACGAAGAGTCTAAACGAAAATTAAAAAAAAAAAATAAATTTCAAGTCAATCTCAAAACTCACAACCACCCATTTCGAGTGTCTTGAACAATTATCTTTTGCCAACATACAACCACTATCTCCAAATGGGCTGAAAATTCACTCATTTTTATTATTTCAGAAGGAAGAAAAACCCAACTCTTCATCCTCGATAATTTCCGAAATTGTATATGATTTATTGTCCCATTTTGTGGGATATCCGCAAATATTCATCACTTGTTCTGGTCCTTGTTTTCGATGTTCGGGACAAAGGGATTTGAGGCGTTTACAGAATCCTCCTTTTCGTGGATCTTGCCTTTCGCAGAATATTCTATCGGAGCCAAACTGCAAAAAAATCTCAAATTTTTTTCCAGAAAAAAAATCTGTTTGATAAATAATTGAATTTCTAAACGTTCTCGAGATTCAAATTTCACTGTTTCAATGAAAAATGCATAAAAATTCTAGCTTTATTTAAAGTACAGTAGGCTTATGGAATATCAAAATGCTCCAAATTTCGCGCGAAAACCTACAGTAACCTTCCCCTAGGCTTATGGGATATCAAAATGCTCCAAATTTCACGCGAAAACCTACAGTAACCTTCCCCTAGGCTTATGGGATATCAAAATTCTCCAAATTTCGCGCGAAAACCTACAGTAACCTTCCCTAGGCTCATGGAATATCAAAATGTTCCAAATTTCACGCGAAAACCTCACCAAGTGGATCCTAATACAACTGTAATATTTTCGGTCCAAAATCATTAACTCACTTCAGCTCCGTTAAAAGAAATGGCTTTTTCTGCTCTTGCCCAACAAGTTTCCACGTGTTTCGCATATTTTCGGAGTGGAACATCGTTCTGGCCGCAGACAACACAGGCTTCGAACTGTAAAAAATAAATTTTGAATAAAAACCTGATTTTTAGAAGAAAATTCAAAATTTCGGATAAACATTATTGTATTTCTCTTATAATTTGATTTTCTATGAAATATTGATTATAATTTTAAAAATTTGAATGGAAATTTCTAATAAAATGACAAATTAAAACTTAATCTTTTTAGTTCGAAATTTTGAAAATGATAACACAAATTTCCGTGTAAAATTTTGAAAATAATTTCCGATCCCCAAAAATGCTCACCAACGACTCTTCAATTTTGCTCTCTTCACCTTCCGGCTTCAAATTCGCCATTTTTCCAATATATTGATGTAATCTCTCGATACATCCAACCAATTTCCTCTCATTTTCATGAAGTTCTTTCATCTCCAAATCATATTGCATTTTCTTTCTCTCCATTTCTGTTTCATGTGTTCGCGGACCGGAGAAATATTCTTTACATCTCGCTGGCAAAACTTCAGTCAATCGCATTCGAGCCAAAATTCGACCACAATCATCCGAACAATATTTGGATTCTGTTCGAGCACTTCTGATACAATCTGGATTGAGACATTGGCGAGGTGGCTCGAATTTCTAGAAATGAGGAAAGATTTATATTTATTTTGGAAATGGTCACGTTTTTCATTTTGAACGGTTATTTTTCATTTTGAATTTTTTGTTTTCGAAAATTTCCTAGGATCAATATTTTAAGTACGAAATTGTGAGCTTATTTTGAGAATATGTATTTTTGTCGGTCTTGCGCTAAGGAGTCGTGCCTTGTGAGCTTCTGTGGCAAGGAGCCGTGACTTGTGAACCAAGAAGCTGCGACTTGAGAGACCGACAAGGCACAGCGCTTTGCAACAGAAGCTCACAAGGCACGACTCCTTGAAGTGAAGCTTCTCAAACCACGACTTCTTGAAGTGAAGCTTCTCAAGGCACGACTCCTTGGCATGAAGCTTCTCAAGGCACGACTTCTTGAAGTGAAGCTTCTCAAGGCACGACTCCTTGGCTTGAACCTTCTCAAGGCACGACTCCTTGAAGTGAAGCTTTTCAAGGCACGGAGTCTTGACCTGAGGCTTCTCAAGGCACGGCGCCTTGGCCTGAAGCTTCTCAAGGCACGGAGCCTTGGTCTGAAGCTTCTCAAGGCACGACTTCTTGAAGTGAAGTTTCTCAAGGCACGGCGCCTTGGCCTGAAGCTTCTAAAGGCACGGAGCCTTGGCCTGAAGCTTCTCAAAGCACGACTCCTTGAAGTGAAGCTTCGCAAGACACGGCTCTTTGAATTGGAGCCTCTCAAGGCACGGCACCTTGTCCCAAAAATCCCCAATCCTCCCCAAATTCTCACCCTATTCACAGTCATTTTTCTCTTCAATTCATTATTTTGTCTAGTTGGCCGATATATTCCATCATCTCGCTCCTTTTTCGTTTTTTCCTCTTTCTGTTTTTTCGCCGCCATTTTCTCCTTCTCTTTCTCTTTTTCATTTCCCGATTTTCTACCTTTTTTCTGTGCTTTTTCATTAAGCGAAAAATTTCCAGATGCAACTGAAGCTATACTCAAATTCAAATTCTCCGCATCTTTTCGTCGTTTTTCTTCCAACTTTTTTTCCTTAGCGACTGGAAAAAGGTTGTGGATTGGATTAAGAAAAAAGGGCTTTTTGAGCAACTCACGTTTATCTTGATACAATCTTTTCGCCTGAAAACATCGCCTTTTTAGACAATGTTTTTGGACTTGACACGGTTCACATTCGTTGCAATTTTCTTTTGTTGAACATCTCACACATTCTTCACACCGCATTTTCCAAACTTCTGAAAAAAAACATGGGGGTATTTTATTAGAGTTAGAGGAAATTCAGCTCTGGAATTTCCAAATTTCAGTGAAATTTTGGAAGAATTCTTTAATAATTTTGAAAACTGTTCGTTTTTGAGTCAAAAAATCAATAAAAATATGAATTTCAATGAAAAAAAAAGAAATTTCGATCAGAATTTCAAAAATGTATCCTCTAAAATCAAAAGCTTCAAATTTCCCCCTCGAATCCCAAATTCTCAAAATTCTCATACCTTCATTTTCCGGCGGGAGCAATGGTCCGGATTGTTCCATTTTTCTGCAAAAACACATTATCCTGAAATTTTTCAATTCCCAAAATAATTCAAGGCAAATCAAACCCATCAAAATCTCACCCAAAATTGTATAAATAACATTTATTTTTTCTCTGTAAGAGATAAAAACAAGAGATTTGTGGAACGAACAAATAAAAAAATAAACAAAAAAAATTCAATATTTTTGGGGGATGGGTGGGATGATAAAAATAAATAAAAGGAGAAAAACATCAGCTTATTATTCCTTCTTTTCTTCTTCAACAATTTGTGGTTCAACAACATCTTCTTCTCCAATTTCTTCAGCCAAAACAATTTCTTGAATTGATTCGTCTTCTTCTTTCGAATCCTCTTTTGCTGCTTTTTCTTCTTTTTTAGATTCTGACTTTTCAGTCTTCTCCTTTTCCTAGAAAATGATTAGGTTGAAAAACATTTCGGTAAAAACCGTGAATTTGATTTTTTTTCTTGACATCAAAGAGTTTTTCTCAAAAATTCAGAACCCAACTTCCAAAAAAACCCAAACCAACCTTCTTTTCTTCTTTTCTTGGCGGTGGCGGGAGTGCTTTTTCAACAACTCCAAAGATACGATCAGCATGTCGTTTGCAATCTTGCAACGCTTGCTTCAACACCGAATGATCATCTTGTGTTGTTTTCAATTGAGAAGTGACTTCCGATAACTTTTTCGACGCTTTTTGATAGTGCGAATCGATGTCCTTTCGCTTCTTTTCAATGTCTTGTTTGGCTTCTCGCAATTGTTCTGAAAAATGAGGGAAAATCTCAAATTGTCTTCAAAAAAAACTCACCAATCAAAGAACTCTGTTCATTAATCGTCGACTTAGCCGCATCTCTCTCATTTTCCGCTTGTTTCAACAATTTCAACTTCTGCGCAATATTAATAACACTTCCATTGAATACAACAACACCATCTTCTGAAGTTGCAGCTGTTTTCTTATCAGCAATTCCATTTGTTGTCTCATTTGCCAATAATGCTTTTCCATATCCTCTCATCAATTCATCAGTTTCAACAACATCATCAGCTCCAGCTGGTGTATATCTCACATTTCCATCCAAATCACTCAAAGTGTCAGTGAGATGTCGATAATTAATCTTGTCTCGAACAGCCAACTTCTTCGTCAATTTTTGAATTTGTCCCCGCGAAATTCCAAACTCTCCATTATATAAAATATCTTCAGCATCTTTTTCAGACAAATATCCACAAAGATTGATGTCGAAAAGTGAGAATGCTTCATAAACTGTTTTGTTAGCAACAATACTTTTCAATTCGACTTTCTCAATTTCCTCCTTTTTCTCCTTTTCCGGACTTTCCTTCTTTTCAGCTTCTGCGACTGTTTCATTTTCAGCTGGAATTGTCTCATCTTCTTGTTTCGCTTCAACAACAACTTTCTTGATTCTCGCTTCTTCTCGTCTTTTCTTTTCTAATTCTCGATCTCCACAATTTGCCAATGTTTCATAAATTGTGAATGCAGCATTTCTTTCAATCATCTCTCTGAACGCTTCAACAAATAATGAAACTTCAAATTGCGATTCCTTATTATCATCACTTCTATAATCCAAAAGCGAGCTAACTGTCATAACTTTACAATCAAACTTTCCAGATTTATAATTCTTCGATGGATAAACACAAATTCTTTTCTCCTTTGGAAGTTGATAATGTTTCTCCAACAATTCCTTCTTCTCCTTTTTCTCTTTTTCAAGAGCCTCTTCTTTCTTCTTCCGTTTTTCCGCATCTTCAGCCTCTTTTTTAGCTTCCGCCTCATTTTTCGCCTTACTTTCTTCCACAGATGGAGCTATGAATGCAGCCGGATTTTCATCAGCGCCTTCAACTTTCACATCACTTTCATCTTTCATTTCAACATCTTTTGGTTCCGCAGCTTTTTCATTATCCAAAGCGGTTTGAAGACGTTGGACTAACAATGTTTTTATTCCTTTGGTTTCGAGTCCACGAACTTCCAATTCAGTGCGAAGTTCAGCGACCTGGAAAAATCCAAGATTTGGAAATGCAGGAGGTTTCAAAAAAAAAACTAACCTTCATGCTTTTTGGGTCCAATTTACTCCAATTTGTTGGTCCCGAACTTTGTGGTGTTGGATTTTCACCATTATCAATCGATAAATCTCCATTTTCCGATTCCATAGTCACATTGTTAGCTTCTTCAGCAATTGATTGTTCCTCTACCTAAAGAATAACTATTAAATCTCGTAAAAAAACAATTTCCAGAATCCTGTAAAAGTATCATTAAATATCTGATAATTTTGAATTTTTTGTGCGAAATCAACCTGTCAAGCATGCAAAAAAGGTTTGAAATGCATACATATCACATATAAAACAACACACGACGATTAGAGCGTTTGCTGCGGAAGAAAATAAAAAAAAACACAAAGGGTGATAAGTTAGGCTAAAAAGAAGTAGTAAAAATGTGAGACGATACTTTCCTTGACTTCAGGCTCCTCTTTAACTGGCGCTTCTTCAGTTGGTTTTTCAGTTGTTTCGACGATAACCGGCTCGGGTTCGGGCTCTTCTTCAATCCTCATCGCATCGATAAGCTCAATTTTTGATTTGAGCTGTGCACCAATCGCTTCTTCAACTTTCGACCAATCCGCATCAGCCGGTGATAAGCATTGAGTGTCGGGAAGAAGCAAATTGACCAAATCGACGCGTTGTTTATCGGCACGGTAGTAACGAATTTGCGCCAATGATAACCTATAGTCGAAAAACTTTGTATGAGAAAATCCTAGAAATGTTTTTTAAAATGAATAATATTGGCTGAATGGAATTGATTGAATGAATGAAAAAAGAGGTTTTGCAGCAAAGAAGATGGTTCGTCGACGATTATATTTGTAGAGGACAAAGAGAAAACAACCGCAATTCAAAAATGGTACAACTTACCATTGAGATACTTCGGATAAATCGATGCCAGTCAACGCGCGAGTTGTTCGAACTGCTGTCTTGATCATTGTTGCTGGTGATGTTGGATCTTGTCCGTCGAGTGAAGGTGACCAACTTCCACCGATTGCCATTGTTTCTTTTCCGCGAACTCCTGGAAAATTTATTTAATTCAACGTGAACGTTCAAATAATGTTTTTTCCCCAAAACCCCCTCATTTTCCCACTTCACAAATTCACTAACCAACTAAAAACTGCAAATTCTTCCAGAAAGACTGTGGTTCTTGATTATCATCAGTACTTCCATCAGGTAACAAGCAAAAAGCTTTTTTCAAAATCTCTGATTTTCCAGCATGTGACAACAGAAGAACTTTAACTTGATGTCGATGATCAGCATCTTCCGGTTCGAATTCTGGCAAAACAACGTTTCCGAATGGATTTTCGACGTCTTTGTGGAAAACGTGGAAATTGATTTGATTGTTGAGATCTAAGGCAAGATCCAATGGTACATTTTTAACCCAATCGAATGACAAATCAACATAATCTGATGGAAGATATAATTTGTTATAACGATGACGGAGTGTTGAACCAGAGATTATTTCGCTGAAAAAGAAGGATGATTAGTGAAATCAAGATATATATCAAATTTACCCTAAAAGCGCTGGTCTCTGAATCTTGCATTCATATCTCGGAATAATTCTTGCTCTTCGTCGTGGTGGACTTGCACTATCTCTTCTGACCGATGGAGCAACACTTCCACTTGGACTTCGCTCTCTTTTCCGATCGACTCTTACTGGCGACGCTCTTCTTGGTGGCGGTGAAGCTCGGCGTTGTGGCGGAGGACTTCGACGAGTTTCACGAACTCTTTCACGTTTCGGACTGCTGTTGCGACGTGGTGGAGATTGTCGACGAGGTGGAGAATGACGACGACTATTCGCGTTTCCACGATCACGCGGTGAAGTTTCTCGACCATTTCTATCGTTTGAATTGTTGGCCCATCGAGAAGTTCTGAACAAAACAATATGAAATATGATTTTTATTTCAACAAAAAACTTACTCTTGCTGTCTTCCGCCTTGATTATGATGTTGTGGTTGTTGAGCTGGTTGTCGAGCCGCAGGTTCAGGTTGCCCTTGTGAAGCAGCATTCAACAATTGAATACGGTAAGCATTCCATTTAAAAGGCATCGCTGGGTTATAACTCGCTTCGACCATAACTTTGTCGCCAACACGTGGATGAGCACCGCGAATGACGCTGTGTTGAAAGAAAACATCGTCGTCGACAAAACCATAAGTGTCCAACATTTTTGTGACGACACCGACAAAAGTTCGCTGATTTTTTCCAGACGCTTGTTGAAGATTGTTTGCAGCTGCCGCGGTTTGGAACTAAAAAAATTCATAGGTAGAATAATAGTATTGATTCAAGGAAGATATATTTTTGCAAAATCTTACCTGTGTTTGTTGCAAAGTTTGTTGTGGAACAGCTCCCATAATTCCTTGCATTCCAAGAACATTTGGTGAAGAGAAAGCGGCTTGATTGACCATTCCCATTGGGACGCCCATTCCAACCATCGAGAAACCTCCTACATTTACAGCTGGAAAGCCAGAAAGTTGGCCAGCTGCACCGGGTGCAGCCGGGCGGCCCCATTGACCTGGTGGTTTGCCACCTCCAAACTGAGACATTTAACTGGCTGAAAATATTGGATTGGATATAGATTTAGCGGGTAAAAAAAGAAAAACTCGCGGAAGAGGTAGTAAATATAAACATTTCTATTATTTACATCCCTTTCTAGGAAATTTGATAGGCTTGCCTGGGTGAAGGGCAAATAGCAATTTCATAACATTCGAAAAATTGCGAAACTCGCTCTCATTCTTCTATTCAAGCTAATAGGGCGTTTTTTTAGGTTTCAGTTTAAAACCTTCTTAAATTAACGTTTTTTTGGCTTTAAAGTTTGCATTGAATTTTAGCTCTTTTTTTCCGAAATTTTTACAGTTAAAACTTTCTAACGCAAACATATTTGATATTGGAAGTATGCGTTTCACAATTAGCACGCTTGTTTTCTATGTTTTCCCATGGAAAGAACATTAAAACTCAAGAAAACGAAAATTAAAATCGAACGAATATGCACACAACAACATTTTCGACGAGAGACCGTGCAAAAACACGAGACGCAGACAGAAAAACACACATCGCTACAAGACCTCAACAAGCTCTAAATAGGTGTACCTTTATCTCTCACGTCGGTCTCTCCTCATTTCACACACTCTCTACACCTCCCGGGAATTTGTTTGTTTTCTTTTCGCTTCCAGCGTTCGCGCGGCGCCTCGCCTGCCATAAATGCAACACAAATACACTACACTGCCAAGAAAAAACCGGTCGACTTAAAATCGACCCGTTTCTTCAATTGGATCAGACCGTTGTTATTGTCCTTTGCTCAAAAAACTGTATTTCCTCATGAAAAAAAAATCATTTTTGTTTCAAATTTTTTTGATGAAATTTCACATGACTCACTGTCTGCATCTCTTATCTCTCCATTTGTATATAATATTATTTTTCCGATAACACACCAGTGTTTATTTTTCGAATCAAATCACGTTTTTTGCAGGCAGGAATGGCCCAAGTTCGGGCTGAATATGATTTCGAAGCGCAGCCAAATTCTGGCGAAATGACAATTTCAGCCGGAGAGATTCTAACAGTCATCAGAGATGTGAGTTTTGAGAGTTTTAAAAAAAATTTAAATTTTTTTGTTAGAACATCGACGGCGGTTGGATGGAAGGTCGAAATGTTCGAGGATCTGTAGGATTGTTTCCCGAATCCTATGTTCTACCGTATATGGCTTCAAGGGCTCCACCAGTGAGTTTTTTGGTGAAAAGTTGAAAAATTTGAATTTTCCTAATTTTGGGGCCAAAAATACAGTAAAATCTAGCCACCAGGAAGATTTCAAAAAAAAAAATGAAAATAAATTTTCCAAAATGAAGGTTGCCACATATTTTTCACGTGGAAAATAATTTTTGGAGTTTATTTTTTGGAAATTTTTGGCTCCAATCTCAAAAATTTCCCCTTTTTCTCAAAATTGAGCAAATTTTTTTTCAAAAACTTGAATTTTCGAACCAAAACCTCCCCCCCCTCCCCCTTCCTTCAAAAAAAAAACTCGATCACATTTCGGTAAATGGGTCCCCCCGCAACAACAAATTGAATCAGTCAGCAATACCACGCGGAGGACAAAACGACAAAAAAAGAAAATTGAAAAAAAAATCTTGGCAAAATTGTCTCCGGGGACTCGCGCGGGGCGAAACTACCTAAATATGTATTAGGGAATGCCACACCAAAACCATTTCATTTTTTACGAGTTTTGTGTTTTCCATCTTAGATAGAATGCTTGTGTTTTTCTCCATTTTTCTTTGATGCTTTGTCCGTGTTTTGGCAAGCATAACTAATTTTTCTTATGAATAATAGGAGATATTTCTTATTCCTCAATTTTCTTTCTCATTTGTTTTTTCTTTCGAAATCTATCTATCAGCCAGAGTGCTCCAAAAAAAAGAAAATTGGATTTTCTTCGGAGCTTTGCTGAAAACAAGTTTTCATTCTCATTTTCAGTTTTGTTTTCTTTTCTTCTCCTATTTTTAGAACCTTTTTTCGAGGTCAAAGGTAACTTTTTCACCGGAAATTGTGTTTTTTATTTCCGTCTTCTTATTTTTCTTTGATCTTTTTGGCTCATAAATACGATATATTTTCCAATTTTTTTCATTCAAGAAGCGAAAAAAAATAAAAAATGCTATTCACTTCATCGCTTCGAAAAGCAGTGGATATGTATCCGCCTGTTTCATCCGAAGAGGCTCATCGACAACTTCTTGAGAAACGTCGGAAACAAATGATCCGAAGACACACTTGTTCGACTTTGATTAAACAAGAAGTTGTTCAGCCGAAAAATAGTCAATGTTTGGGAATTTTGGAGGAGACAAATGAAACGGAGATTTGTCAGACGAGTAGATCGAAACATCATACTTTGGAAATGGTAAAATTATGATTGACTTTTGGTTTATAGATTGATTTATTTCCCAGAAATGGGCTAGTTTTCCTGATTTTCATAGAGAAATACAACTTGTCGAAAAATTAGATTTTGGATACAATTTTTTACAAAATGTTGTAGTCACAAATATGCTATTATCAAAATAAAAAAATTTGGCAAAAAAACGGAGCCCAGAAATTCAAATGACAAGTACGGTGTTTCTTTCAGTCGCTGCGAGACCCATATGTGCGTCTTTGACTTTGTTTCTCTGCCCAACGGTGTGGTCTCGAAACGGTGTTAGTGACGCAGAGGAATACCGTACTTGGGGAAATTGGGATTTGAATTTCTGGCTTCTCTTTTTTTGCCAAATTTTTTTACTTTGATAATATTGGGTCTCCCAAAAATGCACATTTACAGTACGCTAAAATTTTGTTCCTAAATTCAAGGGTTTTTGAGCTTTTGGTTCAAAAAGCGGTTTAAATGTATTCTGGACCTCAGCCAGAATTCGAAAGTTTTGAAAATTTCTTCTCTTGTCGGCATTTTTTCCTATTTACTTCTGAAAAAATCGCCAATGTTTTCTTGCGAAATCAAAAAAAACCATCAGTTTTTATTTTGCTGTAACACAAAACAAAACCAAAAATCGATTTGACCAGCTCGATTTCAGTCATCATTCCCTTATCATTTTATTATATTCCCCCCGAAATCTCCCCCCGAAAAAATGTCGATTTCTTATAATTCTTTTTGGAAAAAAACCTCGACCCCCTGGGCTACTGAAACCAATTCAAATAGAAGAAGTTGTGTGAGTTGGGACTAGAGAAAATGCTATGTTTTTAAGTTTTAAAAAAAAGTTTTTTTTATTTCAGCCAATGGCTCCACCAGCACCTCCACCATCCTCATTTCTTCCTCCTCCACAATCAAATCACTCATCGCGATTGGACGATTGGGGAGAGTCGAATTTTGCGCCACCACCAGCTGCTCCGATTTTACAAGGTATTTTTAGGGGAATATAATTGGTTGGGATAATTTTGAAGGTGAAAATTCAGAACCAGAATGTTCAGATCTATAAAATAATTTGAAAAATGGAAATTTCTGTTCCAATTTTTTTAAGGCTTCAAAACATTTTTTTGCCATTTTAAGAATCGTTTCGAGACCCACCAATTTTTTTTTTAAATTTTCAGCCGTCTCCCAATAAAAATTAAATTTCCAGGTGCTTCTGGAGGAAATCAAACAGCCTACTCTTCTGGCCAAAACAATGATGATTTTGATGATGAATGGACAGATGAAGATGAAGAGCAAAATGTAAGAATTCCCATATTTTGTTGCGCTTTTTGCCCTAGTAGTGATCCTAAATTTTTGCCTTTTCTTTTATCCCTTCTTTCTTTTTGAGAAGGGTCTTCTTCTCTTTATGCGGTTTCCTGTCAAGTTTGTGACCGAAAATGGCAACTTTTTTTTTTTGTTTTTTTTTCGGAGTTTTTTGTTTTGTTTTTTTTTTTTTTGATTTATTTATTGGGAGGCATTGATTTTAGGGGAGATTTGAGCAAATTCTTGAGGAATTTGGAACTATTCAGAAAAAAATGACAAGAAATCATACTGAATTCAGAACCTGAAATTAGAGGGCGAAAATTTGTTGGTAAATTTTCAGAGCGATTTTTGGAAGACATTTTCTATAAACGATAAATTCATAGGTAAAATAAATTATTGTCATTGTTAGTCTTTCAAATTTGAGATAAAATTCAAATTTCAAAATTTATGATATAGATGGGAGACTTGAATCTCAATGGAAAATATTTCAAAAATTTTCGGAAAACATGTTGTATTTTGAATTTTGCTATCATTTTTCAAGAGAGTTGTCACACATTTTCAAGTTCAAAATTTAATTTTGAAATTAATTTTTTAAATTCAAGTTTTTCTACGTGGTATATGATACATTTCCCAAATTTCGAATTTTTATTCTACTTTTGGAATCCTATGCTTTGAGTACATTTAGTTCTAGAACCTTCAAGTATTTAGGTACAGGTACAGTAACCTGCAAAAGAAAATCGTGATCCACGTGGCAAACCTGGAATTTTCTCCCGAAATTCTATCATATTTTTGGACCGTAAAACCACGTGCACGAAATTTTTTCACTTCTAGGCCCCAAAATTCCACGTGGCAATATTCGACTTGTTTTTGAACGACCTTTTCTTCTCCATGAACACATTTCTCTTGAAATTCCGAGTTTTTTTCTCTCTGAATAGCCGCAAATTTCAAACAAATATCGTACTTTTCCTCCACAAAGTGCACCAAAAAAAATGTTGTGAATAGCCAGAAAAAAGTTTACCTTTCTCCGTTTTTCTTTCAAAAAAAAGCATTTTTCTAAATATAATTCCATTATTTCCTTTTTGGTCACCGAAAAAATGTGACTTGCTCATTTTTCACAATTGTCTCTGGAGAAAAAATGAAACATCAATCGGCTTAGGTTAGCAGTTTGTTGAAGAAATTGATGAAAATTCTGAATTTTTATGTTGGAGAAAGAAAGTCTTTGGTCTCTTTCAAGTGACAACTCAAATCTTTTTGTAGTCTCTTGAGATTGTATAACTTCATTCTATATTTTTTATTTTTTGTTGTTGTTTCATTTCAGAAGAAATATGCTATTTGCTCGAGCCAGATCTGCTAGCACAATTGCAATCGATCATCTCTACGTTCATCCGCAAAATGTGAGTTTTTGTGAAGTTTTCGACGTCATTAAAATCATCAAATATTCCAACCGACTTCCGCTAACTAAGAATCCTTTCTTGGTTCTTCCACCCATTTTTCGCTCTTCTTTTTTTCCATCGTTGCTTCTTAGGCTTAGATAATTTGATGTTGTTGCCTTTCAAGTGTACCGCTTGATTGGTTCTATTGACACCCAAGTTTTGCACCCAACACATACACACAAAAAATCTCTCCGAAAAAAGTTGTTTTTGTTGAGTTGTCTCTCTCACTCTTTTCTCACATATCTAGATAAAAAATGAGACGACTTCGTCAATCTGACGCCGATGTTTATTTCTACGATCAGCCGATTCCTATTCAAGAGATAAGAGGAATTCATCGAGCTAGTGTTGTTTCTTTTTCGCCGACACCGTGGGTTGGTTATTTTTTTTAGCAAGATAGATAGTTTGAATTTAGAAGTTGTGTGTTGGAAAGGATCTCTAGGCACGGGTCCTTCAAAAATAGGCTCTCTAGGCTTAGCTACTTGGCAACTAGGCTTTCTAGGCTTGGCTACTTGTGAGAGAAGATTTCAAAGCGCCATAACTGCATTTCCTATCTTAATTTATCCTATGACTGAAAAACATTAAGATTGAGGTCAAAGTTCTATGATTTTCAATTTTTTTCAAGTTAAAGGCGGTCAGACAGCTATTCCGGTTGACGGAGACCACCCACGAAGCCTCTGACTTTAACGGGGCTAAATTTGAACCAAACAAAAGATAGAGATGAAATATTGTGAAAATATGAAACTCCAAATCTTTCTGTGCGAAAGTGCTTTCACTGGTTCGTTTCATAATAAACTATTTTTGACACTAAGCTTTGAGGAAAACCGGAATAATTGTCTAACTGCCTTTAAATCACATTATCTGCAGAAATTTTAGCGGATTTTGTTCAGAAACTGTTTCTGTAACTTCAAAATCAGTCATTTGATAATTTTTTGTGTGAAATGTGTCATAGGATGAATTATTGACCAAATTTATTTTCCTGAAGTTTTCTGCCTGAAAAATTTACATTTCTCATTTCTCGTAGGGTTTTCGGTTATTCTTCAAAGTAGGGTTGTGGTTACATATATCCAAAAATATTCCAAACATTCCTTTTCTATACCAGGAACATCGACTATCAGTCCATGATCCAACATCTCTCAATTCCAATCATTTATTGATTCAACAACGCGCAAGCGGATCTCGAACCGATATTATGTCGACAGATGATGAAACAAGAAGTAGTAGTCAGCAAGGTTATGATAATAAATTTTCAAAAATCTATAAATTTGAATTTTGCAGAACCTCGACGAAATGGATATCGTCGAAAAAGTCGACCGGAATCAATAAGGCGAAGGAAATCGGAGGAGCGAGAATCGCGTAGAAAAATTGAGAAATCGCATACTTGCGAATTGCATAGAGTAAATAAGGATCACTACTAGCGCCAGCGAAGACCTTTTGCATCAAAATAACCCAAAAAAAATTGTTTTTTAATTCCAGGAGCCATCTACCAAACAATCATCGGTCTCGAACTACAATAATCAGCGTCGAGAGATCAGTCGAAGTCATTCCGAACATGGCGGAGATCGAGCTGGATCCAATAAAGTCAACAAAAGTATCAATCGATTTTCGAACTTTGTGAAATCTGGTATGGAAGCCTATGTGATTGGTGAATCGAAAATGACAACACCGGCCAGTGAAACACATGAAATTGTGAATTTGAATGGAATTATTCAATGGAAACCGATACAAAAATATTATCATTGTATTGTGGATAAACCGAAAAAAGAATCGAAATTGAAGGGATTGAAGAGTTTTATCGCTTATTCGCTTACCTCAAATTTGACCAATATTCAGGTGAGCAAAAAAATCGGGGATGCATTTTTAGACTTGATTTTTGAATTCTAGAGCCATTTGAGCTCTGTGGAATATTCCAAAATTCGTTTTTTTGCAGGTTTCCCGTAGATATAAACACTTTGATTGGCTCCACGAGCAATTATCGGCAAAATATGTCTTAATTCCAATTCCACCGCTTCCCGAAAAACAAGTAGCTGGTAGATATGAAGAAGATTTGATCGATCATCGAAAACATATCCTTCAATTATGGGTCAATAAAATTTGTCGTCATCCAGTTCTAAGTCAATCCGAAGTTTGGCTTCATTTCATCAGTTGCACCGATGAAAAAGATTGGAAATCGGGAAAACGAAGAGCCGAAAAGGATGAATATGTTGGAGGGAGTTTTTTGAATTGTATAACGGCACCCGCGCAAAATTTGGAACAAAGTAGTGTGGATCATCAGGTGGAACGATTTCAGAAAAGTGTCAAGACTTCGGAAGAGGCGATGAGAACTATGCAGGAGAGAATGCTGATTTTTCAAAAAGCTTTTGCTGGACGTGAGGATTTTCGGGGAAAATTTGAAAGAATATGGAATAATTTGAGAATTTTTGCATGAAATGAAAAAAATTTGAACCTGAAATTCAGAAAAAAATCAATTTTTTTAAAATTCTCGCGCTTATTTTCCGGTCAGAAAAATTTTTTGATTTTGAAAATCAGATTTTTGAAACAAAAATGTTTCATTTAAAGTTTAGGTTTGTGGAGAATTTCAAAAATCGATCCTTGAACCCACAGTTTTGAACCTAAAATCATACTTTACATTTTTTCCAGCTGTCAAACAAAATTGGCAAAAAATGGGCGGTGCATTCAAAACTCTTCAACAATCCTTTGAAATTGATGATACTATAAGTAAGTTTCTCATTTCTTTTTCAGAACCCCACCCTCAAAAATTAATTTTTTTTTCCAGCAAGTCGAAAATTGACAGACGCTTTAGCTCACAATGCTTCAGAATATTTTGAAATTGGTCAATTATTTGATGCGCATACAAAAAATGATATGGAACCAGTTCTTGAAAATCTATATTCATATAAAGGAACCGTCCAAAATGTGCCGGATATTCTACATGTACATAAACAAGCGATTCAAAAGTTTCGCGAATCGGAAGGTCGACTTTCAGCAGCGGAAGCTGATAAAATGCGACAAAGAATTGATACATTAAGCTATGCTGTAATTGCTGAAATTCAACATCAAACCCAGGAAAAAGTGGAGGAAATGAATACAACAATGGGAACATATTTGAAAAAACAGGCGGCGTTTTATCAAGATGTTGCACAAAGAATGTCGAATTTAGCTTCGAAATATGAATAAGTTTTGATGGGTTTTGTCTATTTTTTCTTATTTATTTATTATTTATATATTTGCATGCTTCTCATATTGTGATTTGATGAATTTATATCCAAAAAATTAGATTTTTTTGAAAATTTTTTGACAAAAATTCCCATTTAAATCCAAATATCTGATGTCGAATCGCCTCCCGGATATCTCATCTCATGTGCCAAATACGGACCACCTTCAATCTTCCCAAAATCCACCAAAAAATCAGAATTCACTGTCATTTTTCCATCTTCTCCAATATCGACCTGAACCATACAGGCGCCATTTTCAAGAAGATTTGGATAAAATTGTGAATCCCATTGTTTATAAAGTGATGTTGTTACATACAATCTTCGACAATCTAGGGATAATTGAAGCATTTGAGGGCCGCCCGGGATTTTGTGGTTTTTTATAATGAGAGGATCGGGAATGGGGAGGTTGTCGAGAACAGTTACACCCGAGTTTTTGTGTAAACTTCCACCGATGTAAATTTGACCGGTTAGATGAATGTTGTTTGGATCGGAAATGTCGTATTGACGAATGTCACCGTGAAGCCAACAGGATACGTAGCTGAAATTTTGGGGGTTTTGTATCTCCATTTGGCGGCGCCGCGTTTTATCTCTAGGGGGCCCCAGAAAAATTTCAAAACATTCATACATCCGTAATTTCATCTCTTCTCTTCGAATAAATATAGTAGAAGCCCTAAAAATGGCGTTTTCACGTAGAATAACGTGAAAAACTGGAATCGCTGCGAGACCTCACTCTTTCGAAAGATGTGTGCGCCTTTGATTTGCTCAGAATTTGATTTTCAGCCCATAACTTTTTTGAGAATGCGTTTCAGAAACAAGTAAATAGTTTTCCTGGCTCATCTCGACGAGACGAATCAAATGGTATATTCAGCGTTTTCTGAAAATGCCTCTAACATGCTGAAAATGCTCTGAAATCACTATCTAGTGTGTAAACACCGCGACGCACAAATGCACAAATAGCGTACCGTAGTAAATTTTTTCACCGTTGCAAAAAAACAGGGGCTTTTTGAGGTGAAACATGTGCTAAGTTGATAAAAAACTAGAAAAATTCCAAATTTTCAGATTCAAATTGAACTCACAGATATTTGTCATCCATGGAAATCAAAATATCAGTGATCAAAGCTGGCATTTCATCCAACGCCCATCCAGAAACTGGTCGACTTTCGATTTTCGCTGCCAAATCAGCCACATATTCTTTTCCATTTCCTGGATGAATATGATAAATTGCGGATCCCAAAGCACATCCAACAAATGCATTTGGCTTTGATGGTTCATGCAAAAATCTGACTTCAAGTGGAAGTGCTCCCAAAGGCAAAGGAAGTTCAATCGATTGTAAAAGTTTATGTGAATCCCACTCGAAAATATGAATCGAGTTACCGTAAGAACCTTCGCCAACATGTTGAGGATTAAATCCTTTTTTGATAAGATTTGGTGTTCCCCATTCTGTGGAAATCATAACATTTTGCCTTGGTTGATACCAGAAATCATAGTTGAACTTTGTAGTTTGATTCGACCAAGTTTCTTTAACCTTGAAGGTAGTTCCATCTAGCAGAAGAAAACTTCCCCGAGCTTCACCGTTTGAGTTTCCCAGGGTTGAAATCA